>JAHWFP010198810.1:43048-128522 GCA_023313725.1 Lithobius niger | reverse complement strand
CAAGTTTAATAGAAGGATGGTTTCTGCTCTGGTGCAATAGTAGATAGTAAAGGCTTTAATTACAACTGGTTGAGGTTGCCATGGTCGGAGCTCTGAAATAAATACAAGATAAACACTTTTTGGAGAAAATGTCCGGTAAAATAAAATAGTAAAAAAAATGCCGTTTTTGGACAAGGTAGAGTTTGTGGGAAGAAGTTACGTTACTAAATTGCTTTTATAAGCACTAGGTAAAGGATTAAAATAAACCAGCTAGTTTGTAGATGCTATAACTCTTTTTAGGTTTACAACATTATTGCGTCTGCAAGTAATGGAATAAAAATGCAATCGACGTTTTCATAACAAACCAAGACTAGTATTTGAGTTCAAAATAAAAACGCAGAGTGTGAATACATATATGTGGTTCCTACAACAAACACTAAACTGGTCGGCTTTATGCCTGGAAAAATATAAATTACAAATTTACAAGTTTGTTGTTGTGGGAAATGGCGATCGGCGATTGCGTGCGGTGCGCTCAGTTTGGAGCGTTTTTCAAATAGCTGTAGTTATTTGTAGAGGACGAAATTTGAAGTTCTGTTTTCACAGGAATAGAGATAAAGTCTGTGGCTATTAAGAGGTGAAGACTGCGATCGTTTCTGTCCATTTTCCTGGGAGTTACAAGATTTGAAGTAAAATGGATTAAGCACTTAGGCCTACGGCGCTAAGAGAGAAAAATAAATTGGTTTCCCCGAGTTTTTGATCTTTGGTGCCGGGTATCCTAACCAATCTGGATTTTTTTGGCCAATGCCTTTACACAATCTTCAAATGTAGTTTCAATGGTCTTCAAGGAAGAAAGTCCGGATTTGGGCCTCCCCAAGAGTCTTGTATTTTGACAGGCCATTAAATGTCGAAGAGTTTGTGGAAATCGGACCATTACCGCGAAAACGGCCAAATATGCCTCGGCGAGGCATTTGGTGCCTCGAGAAAAAAAAAATTTCATTTTTGAAAAACATGCGTTTTTTGGTGGCGCTCGTTTACACCGTATCCTGCGAGGAGAAGCCAGCCAACAACAGACACAGAGCTCCTGCACTGTCAACCAGTGGAACTTGAGTGCCACTTGATTTTCTGAGCTAGTTTATTTAATCCTTTGATATTTTCCCTTGAACTCCACCGAGCTTGACGACTTTATTTAACCCTAATTTTTATCGGACCCAATTTTCTTCTACATTATTTTTACTAAAAAGACTAAAATTGCAGGGCCTGCACCTGCTTAATTTTAGTTTTTATTGCATAACCGAAAATATACATTACCTTATTTACACTAGCAGTTTCCCCTTCAGAGCTGTTGTTTCCCTTAGAAGTTGGAGTTGCCTTCCCTGCCTGGCTCGTATCATACCGCGCATGCGCCGGGCTTCCTTATATAAACCCCGGCGCAGCAGCGGATACCATCACTTCTCCTCGTGCCAGACCCTAGCTCAGGGCGGGGAGGCTAGGGCGGGAATCAAGGTAATGTATATTTTCAGTTAGGCAATAAAAAGACTAAAATTGCAGGGCCTGCACCTGCTTAATTTTAGTTTTTATTGCCTATCCGAAAATATGCATTACCTTATTTACACTATCAGTTTCTTTTCAGAGCTGCTTGATTCCCCTAGAAGTTGAAGTTGCCTTCCCTGCCTGGCTCGTGCGCATTCGCTGGGCTTCCTTATATAAACCCTCGCGCAGCGGCGGATACCATCATTTCTCCTCATGCCAGAGCCTAGCTCATGGCGGGGAGGATCGAGCGGGAAATCAAGGTAATGTATATTTTCGGATAGGCAATAAAAACTACAATTAAGAAGGTGCAGGCCCTGCAATTTTAGTCTTTTTATAGCCGACGAAAATATTCATTACCTTATTTACACTAGCAGACTTTGTAACTTGGTGAAGGGCTAGGTGTTATTTTAAGCAGGGGTCTGGAGCGTGAGTTTGTCAGGCACAAGGCACAGCGACCTTATGACGACTCAGCTGCTGACCTGACCACTTTCACTCTGGAGCGGAGGAGTATCCGCCGAGTGGTAAGGGCGGATACAGATATGCGTTATCCGTTAGGGAAGAGTGAGATCAGACGTGCGGGAGAACGTGTGGGGTTTTATCTGTACTTCATCGCATGCAGGGGTCTGTCAAACGGGGACAAGGATAAGAAATCAAGCATAGAATGAACCTTCTTACCTTGTGGGAAGCTGTGATGCAGGTAAATCTTGTAACGGTGAAGTAGAGGTGATGAAGTATCCGTAGGAGGCGGAGGATAGCCAGCTCAACCATGTCGGATAGGGTCGGCGATTGGAGTAGTGCTTCGGATGCAAGAAAAGGACAGCGTGTATTTTTTTTTTATTTATTTTTTTTTTTGGTCCGTACGTTAGGCTGTGGTTGCAATCGTTCGATTGGACGTGGTGTTCTTATCTCTTTCATAAAGAGTGTTTTTTTTTTTGAAAAGAAGGTAGTGGTCCGCAAGGGGAACACCAAACACTGTATGGTTGACCGAGAGGGTTCGGCGAGACGGATACTCACGACGGTCAGGACCGACATGAGTGGGCTTCTCACCGGAGGCGTAACGGATGGATGGAAAGAGTTTGTGATGGCGCGGCAGGCTAGTCTGGCGTAGTTCGGAAGCCAAAGGCTACCCCGGTCGCTTTAGAGCGGCAAGGGAAACACGGCATATCGCCGTCTGCAGTCCGGACGTTGCAGCGGATGCCGTAGAAGGCTGGATGGAAGTCGGGGGCGTCGTCATACTGCCACACCGAGTACCGGGAGAAGTTAGGTAAAGGATGGACGATGGTGGAATGTATCCAGAGCGTTGCTGGAGAGGGATTTTGAAGCACGGGAGGAAAGTCAATTGGCACACTCGCAGGCGGAGGGAGAGGCGGAGCTGAGGATGTAGAGGGCAATGAAGGGATCGTGTGACGAGCGGAGTTGGTTGGTTCTTTGGAGGCAAGAATGACTGACGTTGGTTGGAGAGTGGCTTGACTTGAAAGTTCTAGAGGCGGTAGAGGAGGAATATCTCCTTCGGCAGGATTAGCCGGGAGAGCTGGTGCGGTTGCAGACGGATCGCGTAAGGGCGATGGTCGGGGTGAGCGAGCTGAACGGTGAAGAGAAGCTGGAGAAGGATTTGGAGTTTCCTGGGAGGATAGTTGAGAGGGAGGAGGCGTACCTAGAGCGAATGGTGCCGACCGAAGACGACGGGTACGTGACCACGCAGAATAATACGCCCGCCAGGGTGGTGAGGATGGAATAAGAGATACCCAATTATAGTGGGCTTTAAGAAGGGCGTAACTGATGCGTTGAGAGTGATATTTTTGGTTGATCAATTCCAATTCATTGGACAGCGCCTCATTTGTTGCCCACAGAAGAGTGTTTTCAGCCAGTAGGGTGTCTGAAGCGGCCACGGATTGTCGGAGGGCAGGCAGATCTGCTAAGGATTGCCACAGACGAGAATAGTCCGATGAGAATGTTTGTACAAGTTGGAGCACAAAATCAATGTTGAAGTGGAGAGTTTCTAGTTCGGAAGGTGACAAGTGTAGGCCTCTGGATAACGCTTCATGGAGGACGGTGAAAGAGGGGAAGGGGGCCAGTGGCGGATCCGTGGTGATGGCCTCCTGGGAGGGAGGTACCGGTTGGTCAGTTTTAGAAGTAGGAACGGATGACGACTTGCCGGTCGGCGGATCGAGACGATGAAGGGCTGGGGGAGCTAATCGTTGGATGGCCTGCTTCACCCTGACGGCCGGGCGAGTTTGGATACTTGCTTTCTTTAAAATGCTAGTTGGTGGTCTGATGCCGGAGGTTCCTGGTATAGCCGGGACGGAGCTAGTCAAGGGAAGTAAGGCTTGTTTGGGAGGACGCTGGGAGGATACGGACAAGTGAGCATCTCTATGAGGCAAGAGCGGCACGCTGGATGAAGTTCAAGGTTAGGTTTTTGACGTCGAAAACCTGTTTTTGACGTGACATGTCAAAAACCATTCAAAAACTGTTGAATACCGTCAAAAAGTGTCGAAAACCAAAATAATCCAAATTGAATTGCCCAAATTTAATGAATATGACACAAAAGTGTTAGGGACGACCACTATAAATTAACTTAAAATAAAAACTTCAATTTAATTGTAATTATAATATAATATATTGGCTTCTTCAACATTGTGAAACAATTTTAAAGGAGTAAAAGACTAGACCTAATTACTATGGATACAAAACACTTTGTGGCATAATAGCTTTCAAAATTAGTAAATTATGTTTCGAGTAAACAGGTTTTAATCATTATAATTTTCTTATTTATTTATATATTTACATTTTTTTGTGTGGCTAAAATGTAGTATTTTATCTTATCGTCACGTCAAAAACTATGTCAAAAACGGGTTTTTGACGTGACAGTTAAAACTATGGCAAAAACCGGATAAAACCTGTTGCATGTCGAAAACTTGCCAACCCTGATGAAGTCAGAGGCGATGAAGTGAGGGTAAACCGGACTTTCGGGTGCGCAGAAGGACCGGAGCTAGTGGTATCCGTACGGAGCGGAAAGGTAGGGCTAGAGGACCATTTCGACGCACCTGAGGACGGAGATGTGAGAGGAGACGTGTTGGGAAGGGATTGACGCACTGTTGCCGATGCCGCAGCCAAGGCACGTTGACGGTGGGCTCGATCCGCTCGCTGTTTGGATTGGAGACGTTTCTTCCTAATAATGGCCCACTGAGAAGGGGAGATCGTAACGCAAACTTTACAACACTTTGTTGATACGTCACGCATCCGGTGTCGTTGGCAGCAAGGATGGGGATCTAACCTCGGCTTTGGAAGAGGAAAGGCGAATCCTGGGCATTTGCACTTCGTGGGTGAGGGAACATTAATGGTGACGAGAGATGCAGACGGAGAACGAGGAGACGTGTCATCTGAGTCTGTTGTGGACGATCCGTCCGCCTTGGTTGAGCTGGATCCAAGAGGGGACGACGGGTGACGGTTGCTAGATTGAATTTGAAAACCTCGAAGCGGCGGCGGCAAAAGGTGGCGCCGTCTGGTGGCGAAAGATGGAAACGTTGATCGTCGCATCCTGTGGACGAGGATAAGGTAGAGGAGTGCTATGGAGGGAAAGACCGGGTGTACGGATGGTGGGATCGTAGTATGTGAGGCTGATGACACTGTTCAGGATCCGAGAAGGGGGGGGGGGGGGGGGGTTTGTTTGGTATAGTAAGACTTCATGATGTGCGTGTCCGATTAGGCTTACCAAGCTTGAACACGCTTTCTCTCTTTTTTTTTTTTGAAGGGACCGAAGGATCAATTGTACGAAGGGGAGGATGGAGGTGAAATGTCTTTAGCACAGGAGGGTAGATCCATAAGAGAGGTTGACTTGGTGAGGATAGATGAAGCCGATGAGGTGACCGGACGCGAGGACGGCAAGCGGATTATGCAAGGGATGTGGACAGGATGGTGTTGGAGAATCGCACGAGGTCGCAGCGACAAGGATAAAAAGTCCGGAGAGGATGGGCCGCTGACGGTTTAAATATCCTCTGAAATGACGGATTCACTGCAAGACAGGTCAAGGGTGTGTCGGCGATGAAGGAGCCGGGGGTGCCTCCCCCCAATTTGGCGGCGGATACCGAAAGGAAGGAAATGGGATTGGTAACCGAAGGCCAGGAGGCGGCTGGAAAGTTGGAGATGGTGGTCGATCAGAACCCAGCGGGATGGACACAACTGGGGATGGCAGAAGTTGGGTCAGAGGCGAGGGGTTTGCAGATGCAGGACGGTGGGATTGACGAGATGAGGATGAAGTAATCCGGCCTCCAAATCTTCGGAAAGCTCATCTTTGTTCAGCAGACGGGAAGGCCGCAGATGGACTAGGAAATGGAACGGATGGAGGTTGGCGTGGATGGCGGACGAAGGGAGGCAGGACAGGGAGTCGACCGGAGCGACGAACCGAGGCTTGAGAGAGATGGATCCGTGGATCGTGATGGCACCGCGAGGATGCTAACCGGGGGACGGAAGAAACACTGATACTTTGTGGAAGGGGAACGGAGGCAGCGTACCAAGGATAGTCCTGATCCATGGTGGATGAAGCTGGCGGATTGAGTTGCAACGTTTTCAGTCAATAAGCAGGTTTGTGTAGGACGAACCAGGGATGTTACCCTGTAGACCTGGTAACAGGGCCAGACGATCGTAGTTAGGCCGGAGAAAATGAGTCCGATGAACGTGTCAGTAAAATGAAAGAATCCTACAGTGATCTGCAGAAGGACACAATCCCGCAGATGGAAGAGAACGTCCCGGGAGGATAAACGGAAAGCCTACCCAGGCGATCCTGAAGCTGGACGAACTCTAGCGGATGGCCAGGGAGGATGATCGAACGGCGGATAGTCGCTGGGGTTGTAGGTACAGCGGATGGCGGACGACGGCAACCACCGCGGACTGAAGGTAAGTGGCTGGCGGATAATCCAGGGGATCAAGCTCAAGAGCGACCGCACATGGCGAGCGCCCTAAGAGAAATGATGGTATCCGCCGCTGCGCGAGGGTTTATATAAGGAAACCCAGCGTATGCGCGACGGGGTACGAGCCAGGCAGGGAAAGCAATTTCAACTTCTAGGGGAATCAAGTAGCTCTGAGGAGAAACTGCTAGTGTATAAAGGTAATGTATATTTTCATCGGCTATAAATTTTCATCGGATATAAAAACTAAAATTAAGCAGGTGCAGGCCCTGCAATTTTAGTCTTTTTATAGCCGACGAAAATATACATTACCTTATTTACACTAACAAGACTTTGTAACCCGGCAGAGGGCTATGTTCTACCCCTCACAGGAGCCGGGGCCGTAAGTCTGGAATCCCGCGGTACGAGACGGCAACCCCAGGCACACATGGCCTTTATGAAGACCCACCTGCTGTCCTGACCACTTTCACTCTGGAGCGGAGGAGGAGTATCCGTCTGGCGGTGAGGGCGGATAATGATACGTGCTATCCGCCAAGGATGAGCGAGATCAGGCGTGCGGGTAGTGAATTTCATTATTAATTATTTGGTTTGCTTCATCGAATGCAGGGGCCTGTCAAATGGGGACAAGCATAAAATGAACCCTCTTACCTTGTGAAAAGCTTGGTGGTATGTGAGTCTTGAAATGGCGGAACAGGAGTATTGGCGGTGGAGCGATCCGGTAAGGCATCAGTTGGAGGTGCAGGATAGCCAACTCAACCATGGCAGAGAGCGTTGGTGGTCGGAGTAGGAGCGGATGATGTCATTGGTGAGGGTCTGCGTCCGTTCTCGGTCCCTTTGTCATGTGATGTGTTCGTTATTGGTCGTTGTTGTTTTTGTTGGAAGGGAAGGAAGAAGGCATTGGTCCACAAGCAAAAACACTGAATATCCTATACTAGGAAAGGTGAGTCGACGAACGAGAGTTCAGGCGAGACAGATACACATGAGAGTCAGAACTGTCATGGGTGGGCTTCTCACTGGAGACCGGACGGAGAGATAGTAAGAATCTGAGATGGTGTAGCAGACTAGTCCGGCATCGTACGGAAACCGAAGGCTACCGAAGGCGGAAACCGAAGGCTTTGGAGCGACAAGGGGAGCATGGCATATCACCGTCCGTTGTTCGGTTATTGCGGCGAATACCGTAAAAGGCTGGGTGGAAGTCGGGGGCATCATCATACTGCCATAACTAAATACAGATGCAAACCTATTTACGTTGCCCCCTGGACTTATATGTCAGACTGCCTGAGCGGGGAATCGAACCCAGGACCTTTGGAACCAAAGGCCGAGGTCCTACCGCTGAGCCAGACTGACACAGCCTTTTAAAAGGAAATGTCCATAGGCAGCATTTAACACGTGCATATATACATATAAACAAACGCTTTCCAATCGCCACTGGAGGGACGCTTATTTGCCGCGCCATCCTCCAAGTGAAACGAATGGAACACTTAAACGTGAAATAATGATTAAAGACAGGAAAGCCAAAGGCTCACAAGAAATAACTAAATACAGATGCAAACCTATTTACGTTGCCCCCTGGACTTATATGTCAGACTACCTGAGCGGGGAATCGATTCCAGGACCTTTGGAACCAAAGGCCGAGGTCCTACCGCTGAGCCAGACTGACACGGCCTAATTTTTTTTTTTGTTCCATTCGTTTCCATTCGTTTCGTTTCATCTGTATTTAGTTATTTCTTGTGAGCCTTTGGCTTTCTTGTCTTTAATCATACTGCCATATCGAGTATTGGGAAAAATTAGGTAATTGAGGAAAGACGGCAGATTGTCGCCAAAGCGTTGCCGGGGAGGGACCCTGAATCACGGTGGGGATATTGACTAGCATATCCACAGGCGGTTGAACAGAGGATGTAGAAGCTGAGGAAAGGGCCCCGTTGTGTACGGATTCGGACGGTACGTTGATGACATTGACGGTCGAAGCCGGTTGGAGAGTGGATTGCGCAGAGAGATCCAGGGGCGGCAGCGGGGGAGTGCCTTCTTCGGTGGGATCCGTCAAAAGTGCTGGCGCCGTTGCAGAGGGATCATAAAAGGGCGACGGCAGGGGAGAGGGGGCCGCACGGTAAAGGGCGGCCGGAGACGGGGTTAGCGTTTCTTGGCGGTCGGTCGTGAGGAAGGAGGTGTCCTTAGTGCGGATGGCGCTGAACGGAGACGTCGGGTGCGTGAACGTGCGGAATAGTACGCTCGCCAGGGTGGCGAGGACGGGATTGGGGATACCCAATTATAATGGACTTTGAGAAGCGCGTAGTTGAGGTGTTAGGACCTGTATTTTTGGTTAACGAGTTCCAGTTCATTTGTTAATGCCTCGTTCGTTGCGCGCAGAAGAGTACTTTCAGCTAGTAGAGTATCCGAGGCGGCTGCGGATTGTCGGAGGACTGTTAGATCCGCCAGGGATTGTCGAAGACTCGAGTAGTCCGATGAAAACTTTTGCACAAACCGGAGCACAAAGTCAACGTTAAAGTGAAGATTCTCCATTTCGGAGGGCGACAGGTGCAATCCCCTGGAAAACGCTTCGTGGAGGTGATTGGAGAAGGAAAGGGGGATAGCGGAGGATCAGTGGGAATAGCTTCCCAGGACGGAGGGACCGTATGATGGGTTCCGGAGCCGTGGGAGGTTGTAGATGCAGAAGTAGCTGATGATTTGCAGGTCGACGGATTGGGAAGGTGAAGGGCCGGTGGAGCAAATCGCTTAACCGCCCGTTTCACCCTGAATGCCGGTAGGATCGGGACGCTCCACTTTTTCAATATACCTGCCGGTAGTTTGACGCCAGAGGTTCCCGGCACAGCCGGGATGGAACTCGTGGAAGATAGCAGGAAGATAGCAGCGCCGGAGTAGAGTGATGGTGTTCCCGTCACGTGGACATAGAGGATGGAGCACCCTTTCGTGGAACGAGCGGCACGGTGGACGAAGTCGGCGAGGATGAATCTAAGACAAACCGAATCTTTGGTTTTTTGGTCGGGCAGGAACTGGTGGTATCCTCGTGGAGCGGAGGAACAGGATGAGAAGACCGTCCTGATGTAGCAGAGGACGGGGATGTGAGAAGGGCCGTATCGGCGAAAGATTGATGCTCCGTAGCGGATGCTGCAGCCAAGGCACGTTGACGACGGGCACGGTCCGCCCGCTGTTTGGATTGAAGATGAGGTTTTCTAATGACGGTCCATTGAGAGGGGATATCGTGACGCAGACTTTGCAACGTTTTTGCAAACCATCGCAAAGTCGGTGGCGCTAGCAACAAGGATGGGGATCAAGCCTGGGTTTTGGGAGAGGAAAGGCAAATCCGGGGCACTTGCATTTCTTGGGTGAAGGAACGTTGATGGTGATAAGAGTGATGAAGATGGAGAGCGAGGAGGAGTATGAGCCAATTCTTCCGACGAAGAGCTGTCCGTCATGGTTGAGCCGAATCCAAGAGGAAGCGTCGGTTGGCGGTTGCAGTTTGAATTTGAAATTTCCCAAGGTGGCGCAGTCTGGCGAAAGCAGATGGAGACCGTAGTCCTTGTGTCCTGCGGACGAGAGTAAGACGGAGGAGGCTACAATGGGAAAGACTTAACGTGCGGATAGCGAGATTACATTATGTGAGGGTATCCTTGCAGATAAAATGGTTAAACCGTTGGTTAGGATCAGCGCGGAGGGGGTTGTCCGCCCTTGTTGACCATCCTCTTTTCTTCTGTTGGCTTGTCCGCATTTCCCTTAATTTTCAGTGTTCCTTTTATTATTATTATTATTATTTTTTTTTTTGCTGGAGGATTGAAAGACTAGAATAGCGAGGGAGAGGATGGAGGCAAGATATCCTTAGTGCAGAAAGATAGATCCGGGAAGGAGGCCGACTTGGGAAGGACAGCGGAAACAGGCAAAGCGGCAGGATGAGAAGGCGGCAAGCGGGTTATGCCAGGGATGTGGACAGGATGATGGCGGAGGATCGTTCGAGGTTGCGGATAATGGGACTGGCAATCGCAGGCCCGGAGGTGGCTGAAAGGTCGGAGAGAAAGGCCGGTCAAACCCCAGTGGAATAGAAACCACCAGGGATGGCAGAAGCGGAGGCGAGAAGACTGTTGAAGGAGGACGGCTGGACTGATGAGACAAGGACGAAGTGAACCGGCCTCCAAATTTGCGGAAGGCTGCTCTCTTCCCTGTGGAAGGAAAAGCTGCAGTGAGCTCAGGAAACGGAACGGATGGAGGCTGCCGCGGATGGTGCACAACGGGAGGCAGGACAGGGAGCCGACCGGAGTGTCGAACCGAGGCTTGTGAGAGATGGATGCGCGGATCGTAGTGATGCTGTGGAGACGGTGGTCCGGGGAAGGAGGACGCGCTAGGATCCCCTGGAGGGGAGACGGATCTATCTACCGGTGCAGCGGAACGAGGACGGCTATGATCCATGGCAGCCTGTGTAGAAGCACGTAGGTTAGGATAGCGATGGATCGGAAGGCAGGCCTGACCAGAACGACCAGGGGACGGATCCTATCCTATGAACGCAAAGGATGGGTGGAGAAGAAGCAGTAGAACCCGATGGTCGTGGCAGGCAGGACGGAAACGGAAGGTAACCAAGGCCTGGAGACAGTCTTGACAATCGCAATCCTGAAGGATGAGTGTAGCCGAGGAAGAGGGAATCCCTTGTCGATCCCCCACTCGGGCGTAGCACAGTAAATGGTTAGAGAGGATACGCGGAGGACGAGTCCAACCGTGGATGGCTGCCGAAACAGTAGGTACGGCAGACAAAGGATAATGCCCTTGAAGGATGAACAGGAGGAACGTCTAGGCGACTATTCATTCGGGTGAATCCTTGCGGATGGCTAGGGAGGATATGCGGAGGACGTGTCCAACCGCGGACAGCCGCTGGGAATGTAGGTACAGCAGACGGAGGACGGTGGCAACCACCGCGGACTGAAGGCAAGCGGCAGCGGATAACAGGGGAAGCAAGCTCGTGAGCGACCGCATGCGGCGAGCTTCCTAGGAGAAATGATGGTATCCGCTGCTGCGCCGGGGTTTATATAAGGAAGCCCGGCGCATGCGCGGTAAGGTACGAGCCAGGCAGGGAAGGCAACTTCAACTTCTAGGGGAAACAACAGCTCTGAAGGGGAAACTGCTAGTGTAAATAAGGTAATGTATATTTTCGTCGGCTATAAAATCTCTAGTTAAAACACCAATTGTGACCACCAATTCCAAAGCCAAACACTCCAAAATACCAGTGTTACCTAGTTGATTTTGGTTTCTATTGCCTGTTGAAAATATAAATTACCTTTTTTAATAGCATTCTCCTTCTCAATGCTGTTCAATTCTAGAGAAAATAAATCGAAGATGTCCTTCCGGTTCGCTACCTACTGCGCACCCTCCTTCATATAAAAGTTGAAGCGGAGCGGCAATGATCACCTTTTCGAACCTCTATCGTGCCCAAATGGCGACTAGAGGGGAGGAGGGCGGGACACAGGAATATTTTTAACAGGCAATAGAAACCAAAATCAACTAGGTAATACTGGTATTTTGGAGTTTCTAGTTGCCTTGACAATAGCCATTACCTTTTTTTATAGCAAACCCATTGACTTTGTCAAGGCAGCGGGCACCATTTGACAGAAGTTCCCTCAGGTAGCGACCTGTTCCCTTCACAAAATGGCAAAGTGTGTTTAAGGGGTTATAGTATGTGACGGGCAGCAACAAATGGCCCGATGCAGTATAGTCCTTCTGCTTGGTGAGACATGTCCCGGAGATAATGGGATGTGAAGACAGTGGGATGTCTCCAAGAAGCGGCTTCCATAATTTCAGTGACAGGAATGTTACTGTAATGAGCCCAGGAAGTAGAGATAGCACGAAGTTCGTGGGCTGTTACTCTGATGCCTTCTGTGGCACAGTTGATGTCGGGTGCTTCGTAGGCCTGTACAATGACACTTTTGAGCCAGGTTGCAATCATGCGTGCGGAAGTCGTCCAAACTTTGTTATTAAAAGGAAGGAAGAGTTAAGAGCGCCCTCTGCGAATCGGCTTGGAGGCTTTAATGTAAAAGTGGATGGCTCGAACTGGGCATAAGGCACGTTCTTCGTCATCTTCCAGGATGTTGGAGAGAGAGGGAATAATAAATGGATGAGTATGCTCAGTGGGCTTCTGCGTCTAAGCGCGGAAGGACGAATGCGGAGTTAGCATAACACCAGTATTGTCAGGAAGGAAGAAAGTCTTTTTCAGTTGCTGATAATGCCTGAAGTTCACTGTAACGGAGACAAGCTGCCAAAGCTACCAAGAATACGGTCTTGCTAAGTGACTTAGGCGAGAGGAGGACAAGGTTCGTATGATGGAGCCGTGAGTGCTGATATCACAATAGACAGAACTAGTGTTGGGCGGTACCCAAAATTTTTGTGACGGTGCCGGTACCAGCCTAGGTACCGCGGTACTCGGTATTTAACGGTTCTTAAAATTTGGCGGTACTTTTTCGGTACCAACGGTATTTTTTTTGATAGCCTAATCAAACTAATTAAGGTTAGAAATGGAATCATCAATTTCATTTACGTATAGCCTCCCCCCCCCTCCAAAAAATACACATAAAAAATTATCACCAAGTAGGCTACTGAACTTTGCACTGAACTTTATTTGTCTGTTGGTTCTTACACTGATTACACTGATTGGCTCCACTTTTGTGCATTGTTTAGAATTACAATTTTACCATTGTTGATCTTTAAGTGATTATTACACTGCTTTGAGCCCTACAAAACAAGGACTGGCTGAACTATTGTTATAATTTTAGCGCGGTTTTTTTCATATTAAAACAATACCGGTATTTTAACAAGGCACGGTATTTGGTGGTACCGTTGCATTTTTGGTACCGCGGTACACCGTGAGAACCGGTATACCGCCCAACACTAGACAGAACCCAATCGGGAAATTGTTTGTTGGTACGCGGTCGGTCTAAGTGGAAGAAGTGAATTAAAGATGAAATCCTCTAGTCTGTGAGGACGTTCGTGTTGTCAGCTGCTTTGAAGACCGCGTTTAGGGCGGAACGGTAAACTAGGATTGTGGAACCTCGTAAGCCGCTTTTGAATAAAGCAGTGAAGAAGCGGCGAAGGGATTGATAGGGGGATTGATTGGATCAACTTATTCTGTGACACACCAATGAAGCCACCGTTTCCAGTGGCTGTCGTATATTTTATTGGCAGAGGAACGGACAGCTTGAGAACCGATACGGACGGCCTGGTCCTCAAGAATGCCTGTTGGGCGGAGGAGCTGGACGATAGTAGCCACCCGTAAAGGCATAGCGCCTGAAGGTTGGAGTGGTGGAGTTGTGCTGGGACAGGAGGTCCGGTCGAGGTGGAAGCTGGCGAGGAGAGTCGATGAGGAGGCTGAAAAGCAGTGGAAACAATGCTGCGGCTGGCCAGTTCGGTGCAATTAGGAGAAAGCGTCCGCGACAACTGGCGATTTTGTACAAAACAAGAGGGAGGAGACGAGGAGGGAGAAGGCGTATGCATGAAGTTGGTCCCAATTCAAGTTACTGCATCCACGGCCCACGCCCGGGGGTCCGGTAAAGGGCTGACGAACAGGGGAAGTTTGGCATCGAATCTCGTGGTAAAGAGGTCTACCATTGGTCGTTGCCAAAGGAAGAACAAACCGTGGCAGACTGTGGAGTGAAGTGTCCATTCGCTGGTAGGTGGTTTGTGGCGAGACAGAGATTCTGCTATCACGTTCATTGATCCCGGAATGTGTAGGGGCAGGTGGCAAATGGAAAATGGAAAATTTGGGAGGTGATACTGTGCAGGGATAGGAGCGCGTTCCGTACCACTAGGACTTGTACCACTCGTTCTGCCACGTGTTCTTGAAAGTGTTGTAGACCTAAGAGGACTGCGCGCAGTTCCAGATGATTGATGTGATCTGTTGCCTCGGTCGACCAGCAACCCGAGACTGTGAGGTTGTCGATGTAGGCTCCCCAGCCTGTCTGGGATGCGTCCGTAAAAAGGAGGAGTTGGGGTGGTGGTTCGTAGAGGGGAACTATTGCAGTGAGATTGAAAATGTCCATCCACCATGTGAAGGTGTCGGTTGGAAAGGATGGGCCAAGTTGTTGGGGCAGAAAGGTCATGGGTAACCGAGGATCGCCCCAACGAAGGGAACGCTAATGGTGCAGGGGGCGCGCCATCCACCTTCCGTATGGAACGAGGTCCGCAAAAGAGTCTATAGTCCCGATAGCGGAGGCAAGGTCTTGGAATGTGTGGAGTGGTTTGTGTAGAACTGATTGGGCGGAAGTGATGTGGGTTTCTATCCGTTCCGGGGACGGCATTACGCTTGCTGTGCGGCGGTCAAAGAATACTTCTAGGAACACGAAGGACTAGGCAGGTTGAAGACGTGACTTCGGAAGGTTTATGCAGAGACCTAGATGATGAAAAAGAGACATGGCGGTGCGTAAGTTGGCGGCCAGTGTTGGCGGATGCGGATGAGGAAGGAGACAGTCATCGAGGAAAGCGTGGATGCGGATGCCTTGTTGGTAGAAGCAGGCAAGAACCGGCCGCAGAACCATAGTAAACATTCGCGGGGCGGCCTTTAAGCCAAACGGAAGGCAAAGAAACTCGAAGACGGTTCCGTCAAGTAGAAAACGGAATAGGTGGCGGACAGAGGTATGAAGTGGAATGTGAAGGTATGCGTCTGCCAGGTCGATGGAAACTGTCGAATCGTTGGGCTGTAGAGATTCTCGGATGGAGGATACTATTTCCATTTGAAAGTGTGGATTGAGAACAAATTGGTTGACTGGTTTCAGGATGAAAATAAGGCGTGTTCCGCCCCTTTTCTTTTCGCAAAGAAAAATGCTGCTGTAAAAACCTGGAGTGAAAGGAGGTATCACAATTCGAATAGCTTCCTTCCGGAGGAGGGATGTCAATTCTGCTCGGAGCAGAGGATGGTGATTCCAGATCCCACAGTGGATCTTGCACCGGAGGTTGTGGAGAAAACTTTGGCTTGAAACCGTCGGGAACAATAGAAAGGATCACTGGGTCGGAGGTTATCGTCCGCCAGGCTTTGGCGTAATATTGAAGGTGTCCCCCTACAGCTTGGGGGGGGGGAGGCGAAATGTCAATAATTATCACGTCCCCTGTGGGGGGGGGGAATCCCAGGGAATGGCCACGTCCGTGTTCCTGGGTGCAGGGTGAAAAGGGCAAAGCAGGACGCAGAGCTGGAGGCAGAAGAGAATCAGGAGGTTTAGTTGTCTTCCAGTCGTCTCTAGGAGGATCAGGTTTCGATGGTGTGCAGCGAGGACGACGTCCCTGGCGAATCTTGTATCGGGGTTTCCGAGAGTGAGCAACTTTCGATATTAAACAACGGAACAAGGACTTTCATTCGTGGATGGGCTGATTGCGTAGGAAATGGCGTGTAGATTCGTGGCCGTGTTTATGGCTTCTTCTCTCAGCAGTAGCGTTGAGTTGAAGAGGGCGCATGTGAACCAATTCATGACGTGGTAAGTAGCGAAGCAGCTCTTCCGGAACACTTGGTTAATGAGGAAAGCTAACTGGTGAGTGTTATCCGGAGGAGGGTCGGCATATAGTCTTTCACACAGTGCGTTGGCTGCAGTACTAAGAACGTCAGCTCGGGATGCAGCCTGGAGGCCTAGGTGGAGGATAAGGTAATTGTCTCGGAGGGCAAAAACGGGAACCGCTGCCCGACGAGGGAGGTAGAGAGCGGAGCTGAAGTCTAACATCGTGTCTGCAGTCAAGAATTCTGATTGAGGATAGGTGTCAAAATTATGTGGGTTGGCCGTACCATCGTCTATAGGGCGGAAGAAGTAATTTTCACGGCCTGGGCGAGGTGGAGGATGATCCTTGTCTAACTCAAGAGGCGACCCATTTCAGAGGAGGACGCCGCCGTTGCGAAGCAGAGTTGTTAGGAGCGTTGTTGACTGACCCAAGAGCGAAGGCTGATGGAGTAGCTGGTCGCGTAGGCCATAACCAAAACCTGTAACAAGGCCTCTGTTTTTGGATACCGAATCGTTGGTTGCGGAGGGTTTGTACAGGAAGCAGTCTGGGATGATGCTTTCAACTGTTTTCAAAAGTTCTGGAAGAGGGGTCTCGGAAGGGTCTGGGTCACCTTGGAACGGAGGCTTAGGACAACTTGAAAGGGATGGATCTGGTGAATAGTAGGAATCCTGGTCGTCACCTATGGAAGCAGCAGATGGTGTCACAAGAGGTGGAACTGGTGGAACAGAAAGCGGAGGCGTAATGGTAGGAGTGGCGGAGGGTCTAGCTTCCGCCACACAGGGGCAGTGTCGTTTAGAAATGGAATTTAACCGGGAGGTCGTGTAGTCCGTTGTGGGCACCTTCCGCTTGAAGGTGCGGAGGGAGGAGTCTATGAGGGAATGTATTTGTGATGATGTGAGTGGCTCGGCGGTACGGAGGGCTGTCGGACGTTCAGGTACCGAGTGTTGGGAGGAACATGAGAACAAGTCCAGGGGTGTCATGTGAGGTCTTACCTAACGTAACCTTCCGTGCTTTAAGTTGGAGTTTAAGGCAGGCATATCGTTCATTTGTGCGAGAAAGTTCTTCCGAAAGGGAACGTAATTCCCGCGCCGTAGGTGGTTGGCTACACGGGATGGGAGACGTGGCTGCGGTGTCGCATGGCACAGAGAATTATTCGAAAAGGAGAGGATACGGAGGCGGAAGGGGCTCCAGATAATCCTGTTCTGTTGAGAGTTCGAGAATTTCTACATTCTCAGCAACAGGCGGAACGTGGACCAACGATACAGAACGGTTAGTACGGGAGGAGGAATCATCCCTACGCGTCCCCTTAGCTCAAGGCATCGCTATGCGGAGGTGGTAGCAGAGGGTGAACGTAGGAAGTGGCGGCTTGACTGACGATTGACGGGGCGAAGTGAACAGCGTGGTGGCTAGAGAAGAAAAGGTGAGCATTGCCGCTCCGCTTCGACTTTTATATGACTTTTAGCGAACCGGAAGGACATCTTCGATTTATTTTCTCTAGAATTCAACAGCATTGATAAGGAGAATGCTATTAAAAAATGTAATGGACATTTCAACGAGAAATCTAGCTTTCCTTCTATTAATCCTGTCCAGAGATCCGAGTGCTGCTTCAACTGATTACAGTCAATCCAGTTTAAATTAAAGGCCTATTCACTTTAGTAACTGAGTAAAACTCAAAGTACACCTTCTTTAACAAGGCCTTGTTCCTTCAAACTGCTCCAAACGATCTGTCAATCACAACAGCCGGCTCCTCCTACTTTCTATTGTTCTCTGGGCCCTCAGCCAATCAGAGCAGCTAGTTCCCCCGTGTGTCTGCACTTGGGTCTGGTTGGAGCCGACCTGCTAGCATCAAAACCCCAAGCAGTCCTCAATCCGTAGCACAGCTCACAGATCTCAAGCTAGAGGTGGTCACACCGATCGGGAGTGGAGATGTCATGGTCCGAATGTTGCCATGCCGGGCAATTGGTCGCATTTAAACCTAGTTTAAATTTGAAAGTAAGTCTTTAGGCCCTATTCTAAATTAACTTCTAGCTATAAAGGAGCCAGGCTCCATATTGATTGGTGGAGACCCAAACACAAAAATCAAAAACCTTGTGGGCTTTACTGAACTCTACATCGTCTCCGGACTTTGACTCAAAACCGCAGCGGCCGATAGGCCTAATCTACTAAAAACGGACACAGTTTCTTCTCTCACTCTTCAACCAATGGACCAACTCAACTGCAGTTTTCACTAAACTCAAGTTTATCTTTTTATCTTCGACTCGGTGAAAACAGAACTGCAATAGCAGCAGCCATTATTTTTAAAAAGATCCAAAACGTCTCCGGTAAAAATCGCCGCTACCGGACACCACTTCCTGTCGACCATTGGACAACCACAATCTTGTAAATAAAGATTAAAATTGCAGGGCCTACACCTGCTTAATTTTAGTTTTTATTGCCTAACCGAAAATATACATTACCTTATTTACAATAGCAGTTTCCCCTACAGAGCTGCTGTATCCCCTAGAAGTTGAAATTGCCTTCCCTGCCTGGCACGTACCTTACCACGCATGCGCCGGGTTGCCCATATAAACCCTCGCGCAGCGGTGATCCTCATCATTTTTCCACCTACCAGAACCTAGCTCATAGTGGGGAGGCTTGGGCGGGAATGAAGGTAATGTATATTTTCGGTTAGGCAATAAAAACTAAAATTAAGCAGGTGCAGGCCCTGCAATTTTAGTCTTTTTATAGCCGACGAAATATACATTACCTTATTTACAATAGCAGACTTTGTAACTTGGAGCAAGGCTAGGTTCATGCACTGGCAGCATTCCTCCTTATCGGAGTCTGCAATCCCGCGGTACGAGGCGGCTACCCCGGACACAGAGTGTCCTGATGAAGACCATACTGCTGACCCGACCACTTTCACTCAGGGGCGGATAGGGATGCCCATGGCAGGTGGAGGCGGATGCGGAGGGCAGCCGGACCGTTTGCCAGGAAGAGTGAGATCGGGAATGCGGAAAGGAAAGTTATGGATAGAAATGTTTGGTTGTAAAGCTTCATCGCATGCAGAGGTTTATCAAGTGGGGACAAGGACAAGAGATCAACCAGGAGGTGAATCCTCTTGCCTTGTGGGAAGCTGAAGAGCGGCTGCAGATGGGAAGTAGATGGTCGGAGGCAACAGTGAAGTAGAAGACACAGGTGTCGGAGCAGAGGTGAGCGAGTCGAGGCGCTTACAATAAGCCGGGGTTGAGTATCCGGGAGAACGCAGCACCGATTTGTGCTGTCCTAGATGTCGGAAAGAAGGCACTAGAGGCCGTTTAGGAGGTGCCCAACGGAGAGCAGAAGGCTGATGAAGGGCTTATTTGTATACAGTGCCGGTGTAGGATCCCCGGAACGGCGGTAATCCTCTGATGGAGATGATGTATTGGACGCGGAGGTGGGTAGACCATCCGCTGATCGAGGGGCGTCCGCCTGGCGAGGCGGAGGATAAAAGTTGAAGGAAGACGCCATTGAAGGGTCGGGGGCGGAGGGAACATCCGCTAGCAGAGGTGTGTCCGTAGAGGATGCAGTGTGATGGCTATCGTGTGATTAGGTTGTTGTGCAATAGAATGTGCAAACGGAGGCGACATGGAGGTATATCCTACTTATGTCAAGTCGATGACAGTCCGCACGTCGGCGTGCGGATCGACGAAGCGTAGAATGGACCGGTTGTAGGAGGATGAGAGTGCCGGTGCTTGGGGGAGGGAAGTCCACCAAGCGGAAGTGTAGACTGGTGTATTATGTTTCCAAAGGTACGTGAGGAGAAGCTCATGAGCGGATGCCTATGCTGAGCGTAACATATCCGGTTGAGAGAGGCCGGAGGTTAATTACTGGTGGTGGGTTTTGAGACAGCCTGTGTGGTAGCAAGGTCGAGGATAGCTATGTCCCTGAGAGACGGAGGAACCGGTAAAGCGGAAAGGTGAGGTGGGTAGGATACCCTGGGCGTCGTCTGCTCGTGGCAGCGAAGCGGATGCGGAGGATGAGGAGGCTAGTGCTGAAAGCAGAGGTAGCATAGCTTTATTTTTTTTTTGAGGTGAACAGGACAGGACAGGGCAGCCGTAATAATCAGCCACGAGGTGTAGTAGGATGTGGGTGCATTGCTACTTGGTGTAGTCAGAAGGATAATAAAAAACTTGGAGCAGCGCCGCAGGAGGAGGTCAAATTGGGATTGGCAGATGCCAAGTTTACTTTGTATATCCGTTATGGAGGATAGTCTTGTAGAAAAAGGTAGCGGAGGAAAGCGTCCGCCCGCGGAGTGGAGGGAACCGCAATGGAAGTGAAGATACAACAGTAGCCCCCGAGGCGGTGGCTGGAGAGAGGATGCCGCGGAGGTTGAGACGGGACGATGTCATCGCCTAGTCAAGGCCTGAAACACATCCGCTACTGAGGATAGTTTTGTGGAGAGAGGTAGTGGAGGGAAGCGTCCGCCCGCGGAGCGGAGGGAACCGCAACAGAAGTGAAGGTATAATGGCAGTCCCGGGGCGGAGGTTGAAGCAAAGCCTTGAAGCGGAGGGCAAGGCAGGATGAACGATCACCTGTCCAGAGGGGAGGGTGTGGAGATGGGAGTTGGCATGGCAGTTGTTCCGAAGGAAAGGCGGACGGAAAACCTTCCGAAGGAAGGAGGGATAACGGCGGTAAACCCTGTGAGGGCGGATGAGTTTTATCCTTAAGCGATGGAGCAGTCAGTGTAGAACAACGGAGGGGCCAAGGCAATCCTTCTGAAGAGGAGAGGGAGGCATATGACTGCCGGGCGTGGGTTAAAATTTCTTCATAATAGGTGATGGAAGAATCAGCACCGGAGGGGAAGAGTCTGGTGGCGCCAGATCATCCGAAGGATGAAGGGATATTGAGGATGTGAACTGACCCCCGAACTTGCGGAAGGCCCCGCCTTGATCGGCGGATGGGAAGACGGTAGTAAGGCCCGGGAAGGGGACGAGGGTGGCTGCCGCGGATGGTGGCCGTCCGAAGCGTCGTACAGAGAATTGAGAAAGACGGACCCGTGGCGGTAGGATGCGGCAGACTGGGATAGGACGTGGAGATAAGCAGGATGGAGATTACCGTCCGCAGGAGAGCTGGAGGATCGTCATTGCTGAGGAATCGAAGACGTCTGACGGCCTTAGCTATCCGGCAGTGTAATGGCCAGCTAAGGCCGTCAGACGCTTGAGCTCCTCACAGTCAATAGAGCTATCTCATTCGGCTGCGTGTCGAAATCGAAAAGTGACATCTGTCGGTATTAATTTCTGCGCGTTCCAGCAAAACAATGGCGATCTCCGTGTTGTGTTTTGAAGATGCAGTAATTAAATTGTTGAATCGGAGGTACGCAACGTATTCTTACCGCAATTCTTGCGTTTAGATATTGTGTAAGTGATCCAAAAGTAAAGCATGCATGTCAAAATTGATGTAATTGCCCTTTAAGTTGCTTCCTATTTTGATTAGCGTTTGACAGCTTGTCAACGCTGCACCGTCATTTTGTTTCTAAATCGTGCATTGGATTGAGTCAACAGTGTCAGCAATAATCTGGGATGCAAAACTCTTCATGTATGCAAATCTTTGCTATGACTTTTGTGCATCCGGGCTGCAAAAAATCTTCAAGCATGTTCTTATTTAGCCTAAATTTTTTTATTTTAACTAATTTTTTTGATTTTAATTTCAGTTTTAAAAAAAATGTAATTTAATACATCCAGAAAACAAAATTTTAAATCATATCAGCTTCACTAAGGGCTTGGACCAATCCAAGAGGCAAAAATCCTATTTAAAAATGCAGGGCCAGGCAGAATTTTATAAATAGTTTCAACTTTCTGGTTATTTTATAGTAGTTTTTTTTTTTAGTTTAAGGTTTTTAATTTAGTTTTAATTTTTTTTAATTAAACTTAATACATTCGGAAAGCAAACATTTTCAATCATATCAGTGCCACTAGAAAAACGGTTTGGCACTAATCCTGGAAGAAAAACCTATCTAAAAAAATCGTGACACATTACGTTTTGCTATTTTTTAAAATTTTAATCTAATTGTTTAATTAAATTAAATTTTTAATTTTAATTGTACAACTTTGTATACATCAAAATTTTCGTTTAAAAATGAACGTAAATATATAAAAATTTCCTACAGCAGAACCTTGGACTCGCTGAACATAATTCATTCATTATTGTTAATTTTTTCCATTCGCTGTTGCACTGTCATGTGGTAATCGGAACCGGTATCGTAATCGTACGGAACCGGTAGCGGAATCGGAATTATGGTATCGGTACACCACTAGCATCTTGTTTTATTTCAGAGATCTTCCAATCTTACAGTAGTGACCCATCCATTGACCAAAAGCCTTCAAATCTGAAACCATTCTTCTATTAATCATGTAAATATTCAGTTTACAACAGTCAGGTTAAATTAAAACTCTAAAATCCGTTGGCCGAACTATTCCAATACAACCGAAAATAGCATGCATTCATAGGGTATGAAAAGTGGGTTCTTCCTTTCTGTAAGCCTTCATTGGTTGTTCTGGAGATGTAGAATTGTAGTGTTCGGACGGGGCAAAGGTGGCGTTCGAGTTCGTGTCCCACGATGTGTGTTATAGCGAGAATGACAATGGGTTTGGTTGGGTCACAGGGTCGATGCACTTTAGCCCGGAAGTCAGCTCTTAGTGTTAGTGTGACGTAGGTGTTGTTGGGAACAAATACACAGTATGCTGGGTCAGTGGAGAGTGCTTGTATCTCTCTGCAGCTGAGACTTGAAGCTAAGGTTATGAGTAAGACAGTCTTTCTGGTTAGGATGGCCAAGGGGTTGTTCAGAATTGGTTCATAAGGATCTTTAAAAAAGAAGAGTGTTCAAGACGATGGACAGATCCCAGTTTGGGAATGTTTTTTTTGTTGCCGGTCGTTCCATTTCAAATGATTTTATTAGGGACGAAATTTTGTAGTCATCTAATAGATGATTTCTTCCAGCAGCTTTGAAAACGGAATTGAGCACTGAGTGATAAACGAGGATTGTGGAGCCATTTAGTCCTTCGGAGAAGGTTGTGTTGAGGAATTTCATTGCGAGAGCTGCGATTCTAGATGCTTCCTCATTACGAATGCCTGCCTTTCTGAAGAGTTTGACGATAATAGCCACCCGTGCAGATGAAGGGTGTGGAGATTTTGGTGGGCCTTGCTTCCTTTTGGTGAGAGCAGATCTGGTATCAGTGGAACGCTTCTTGGGTTGTCTATTAGAAGGTTCCAGGAGAAGCGGGAACCAAGCTGCTGATGGCCAGTTCGGAGCAGGAAGAGGCTGCCTGATTGTCGGATTTTCTCCAGGATCTGTGAAAGTAGCTTGAATGAAGAAAACAGGTAAGCATAGAGATTCACCCATGGAAAGGTCAAGACGTCTACTGCTGTTGCCCTCTAGTCTGGGACTGGGCTTAACGAAGAAGGGAAGTTTGACATAGTGCTTCGTGGCGAAGAGATCTAACATTGGGATGCCCAGATGTTGCAAAGTAATTCGCAGATGGATTTCTTTAGCATCCACTTCCCTGATGGTGGTTTCTTGTGGGATATAGAATCTGCAATGTTATTCCTGCTGCCTGAGATGTGCAAGTGGAGGACTGCCCAGTTGGATGCAAAGGTGAAAGATTGCCGAGGTTATCTCGTGTTGTTTCCGTGATCTCGTACCGCATTCTTTGTTGATGTAAGCCACTTCAGTTGCGTTGTCAGCTTGGACTTGTATTATTTTCCCTTGGATGAGGTCTTGAAAGTGTCAAAGCACATTGAGGACAGCCTTGAGTTCTAGGACGTTGATGTTGCCCTTGTCCTGTTCCAGCCAGGTTCCGGATGTTTTGAGGCTGCCGATTTCGGTTCCCCATCCTTCCAAGAATGCATCGGTTAGCAACAGCAGTTCCGGTTGAGTCTCGTGTAGTGGAACCGTCTCGGAAGAGGTGTGGACGTCTGACCACCATGGAAGTGTTTCCCTAATGAAGTCTGGGCCGGTGAGGCAACGATGGTTTGTGAGGAACGGTGTGGTTCCCCATGTGTTGATTTGGAAGTGAGGAAATGGTCTGGTCATCCACCTGGCGTAAGGGATTAGGTTCAGCATTGAGTTCATTTTCCCAATTAGGGAATTTAGTTCTGTGAGGGAGTGGTTCGGTTGTTGTCGGAACAGACGTGTGTGACCTATGTGTTCCATTTTGTCTGGAGAGGGTCTGATGGTTGCTATCGTGAGATTGAAATCTACCCCCAGAAAGACGAAATTTTGAGCAGGCTGACTTCTGCAGGTTGACTTTCTGCAGGTTGACTTTTGAGCAGGTTGACTTGAATTTTGAGCAGGTCTTGACTTCTTGAGGTTCACATCGAAACCTAACTGGTTGAGCAGTTTGAGCGTGTAGTCTCTGTTGACCAGGAGTTTTGTGGGGTCTTGATGGTTTAATTGCCAATCGTCTAGATAGGCACTTGCTTCCATCTGCATTTGGTGACGGTATGCCAGGATGGGTTTTATGACCAGTGTGAAAATTCTCAGTGCTGTATTTCGTCCGAAAGGTAGGCAACGGAAACTGGAAGACTTTGCCTTGATATAGAAACCGGAAGAGATGTTGAATGGATGCATGGTTGCTACAGTGAAGATCGAATTTATTTCAAAGTTTCCATCTTGAAATGGTGGTTTTTCCATGTAGTGGTTCAGTGGTTTTAGGTTGAAAATCATCCTTTCTCCTCCTGATTTCTTGGACCTCAATAAAATGTGGCTGTCGAAACATGGTCCAAATGGGGGATGGCATTCTTAAATTGCCTTCTCGCGCAATTCGTTGATTTCGGCTGTTTATTTTGGAGTTGGTTGAGACGAATATTCCCATGGAGGCGATTGTGCTAAAGATGGTTACGAGATGAATGTCGGAAAACAGACTGGCGTGGACATACTCTGGAGGAAAAATGCCGGCCAACAAATGCGCTTAAATAAGAGAATTTGCCTGTCCACGAAAAAGTGAGATGGCTGGCAGCTGCCGCTAGGATCGCACACGCGATGGCCTGGGGGTACGCAGGGTGGTAGCATGGAAAGTTTGGATTCATGGGCAGGTAACTGAGCAAATAGCTCACGATAAGCTAAAAGTAAAGCGAGTATTTTTGGAAAATGTAAAAATGAAAATTCCAATTGTGAAATGTTTGTTGCATTCTATTTGCCCATGCATTTGTGCAGAACAGATGCACTGTCGGGTTATGATGCCGGAGGTTACTGAATACCAAAACACCTCAGGGGAAACAGCATAGTTCGAGGAACTAATGCAAAAATTAACAGGTTATAATTTTTTCCAGCAACAAGAAAATTAAATATTACTGGATAGAAACTGTAGCAGACACATGCCTTTAGAGAATGAACGCCCCAGGAGAGATTAATGCACCACGCGGACTAACGCACCACGCGGATGAAGTGGCTCCCATAAATTCTATGGGTCTGGCGTGTAATGGTTGGCTTGCCCTCCATTAAATTCACGCGCATCGGGTTAAATTGTCGCCTCAAATGGCGGTAGTTGGCCTTAGCAGTGCATAGCTCATTCTCAAGTGTAGTGAGGTCCGACGGGGCTGAGGACGCCTGTCTGGCATGGAGCGGTGAAGTGGCGCCTGTCTCGGCGGAGATGATAAAACGGAGAATCTCGGACGAAAGCACCAGTGCGTTAGCAGGCGGTGCGTCGCGAGGCAAATGAACGGACTGATCAAGAGGTGCGTCGGCGGCATCAGAGCGATCGGTCGTGACAAGGAATGACAAATGATCGCCCATGAGGGCATCTTCGACTTGATTCAATAACGGTCAAAAGCTCTGAGATCTTCTGGAAATATCTGGCGAAAGCAGGAGACGAAGTGGTGTAATGAAAAAATCTGGTGAAAGCAGGAGACAAAGTGGCGTAATGTCACACTGGAGGAAAATGAATGACCTGCCGATCGCACGAAAACGCTTTTCTAGAGGAGGAACATGCCCCAATCATGTACGGTCGGGTTGCCGAGCTGGCAGATACAAGCAACCAAAAAACTTCCAGGGAAATGCAGCATTGCGAGGATCGCATGCAACATTAACACGGTATGTATGTTTTCCTGCTTTGGCAATAAGAAATTAAATTAATGACCCCCACGAATGGAAGCCAAAAACAATGAGTCAAGATTCCATCACTCCTCTCTCAACTCCGGACCCATAACAGGCACGAGGTAAGTCTCACATTAAAAAAAAAAAAAAAAAACGAATTTGGTTCGTCTGCACGCATTGCCTGTCCACGAAAAAGTGAGATGGCTGGCAGCTGCCGCTAGGATCGCACACGCGATGGCCTGGGGGTACGCAGGGTGGTAGCATGGAAAGTTTGGATTCATGGGCAGGTAACTGAGCAAATAGCTCACGATAAGCTAAAAGTAAGGCGAGTATTTTTGGAAAATGTAAAAATGAAAATTCCAATTGTTGTGTAATGTTTGTTGCATTCTATTTGCCCATGCATCAGAATATTTCGACCCCTGCGACAGATTCCTCAGCCTTCCGGACATAAAAACTTAGAAATACCAGGGTAGGGCCTGGTCAATTTCTGTTTTGTTGCCTAACCGATAACATACATTACCTGATTTTTCCTTATAGCAGTTTCCTTCTATTTGA
This sequence comes from Lithobius niger, assembly GCA_023313725.1. Taxonomy (NCBI): domain Eukaryota; kingdom Metazoa; phylum Arthropoda; class Chilopoda; order Lithobiomorpha; family Lithobiidae; genus Lithobius; species Lithobius niger. Next base: position 102,032 of record JAHWFP010198810.1, on the reverse strand, counting down.
AGGCTCATTCCCTCGCAATGAAAAGTTGGCTTCCCTGCCATGCTCCCTTCCCTTCCTCTATATATAAAGCGCCCGATACAAGCTGACTTCATCTTTCTTCTACTCAGGGTCTACCTTGGCGACCGAGAGGGCACGCCGGGCGGGTGATGGTAATGTAAGTTTTCGGCCAGGCAACAAAAATAGAAATTGACCAGCAACTACCATAGTATTTCTAAGTGTTTATTGCAGACTAAAATATTGTTACCTGACTTTTCCTTATAGCAGACCTCATCACATGGTGGTGGGCGCCAAGGACGGAGGTGCTACGAGCTGGCTGCCCCGGAATTTACAGACCCCGTGAACCGGGCGCCGTCCAAGCATATGTCCATGAAGAAGATCGCCTCCCCTGGTGGGAGAGAGGTGTCCAAAACGTCCGAAGCTAGATGTAGACAATCGTTAAAATTGTAGGTCAAGGAAGTCGAACAGGAAGCTGTTGCAGGCGACTGAGCCAACTCGGTAATGGTTGGCACAAGTCGTAGGGTGAGTGTTCAGAAGGGACGACTGGGCGCATGGACGGAGACCCCGTCCTGGACACGGTAAATGAAAAGTAAGCATGCGGTCATGACAAAAATTTCATTACCCTAAGGCGATAAAAGAAAGATCTTGGTCCGAGAGTCCAGGTTCTGGTGGAGGGCGGAGTCTTCATTTTGACCGGGATACAGAAGCTCGATTGATTAGCAGCCAGTCAGTAGCCATAGTTCAAAGATGACATCTTGGGGGGGGGGGGGGGAAGAGAGTGGCACGAAGGAGTGTCCGGTGCCTGTGTACGTTTGTAGGTGGACTGTCAGGAGGCGGCCGATGTATGCGGTCGCCCAAAATGCCACAAAGGAGGTCGAATGTGACCGACTGTACACATGAAGTATGCACTGTCATTATACAGTAAAACCTCAGTTATCCGAACCCCGATTATCCGAACACCTTGATTATCCGAACTGCCCTTGGCCAAGAAAACCGGCAAACTCTGAGTAGGTCTAAAGAAAATATCAATACTTGCTGAACCCAGGCAATCTTGGAATGCTAACAGCCACTGGTTGCTATTCCACGGTATTTTTTTACCAACTTCGAAATCTTTTTTTTTTAATATTTTAATTACCGTGCAAATAAAGTTGTTATATGGTCTCAAATATTGCCGATTGTCGATAGCGCTCCCGCAATCTGTCGCGATCCGCCATCGTTGGCACCTTGCTGGCCATTCACAAAGAACGCGCTCACGCTACTTCCAATGAGGCGACCTTGAATCACTTCGCGTGACGTCACATTATGACTGGTCCCAATGCCACGTGCCACAAATGAACCAATCAGAGCTCGCAAGTCGCAATACTACAGAACGCGCCAACGCCTTTTGAAACGGAGAAGTGAATTGGAGAAAGAGACAGTAACGTTGATGGCAACAGGAAAGGGGATTTCCCTGGGATTCCCAGATTGCAAACGGGACAAGATGGCGGCCGAACAATGCTTGTTTAATGAATTAGCCACCTTTCGCTTGAACCAAGCGCTATTTTTATCACACAGAAGCAATTTCACGTTAGTTTTAACGACGTAAAACTACTAATTAAGGTGTAAATATATATTATGATTAGGCCTACCGCAAGAATTACTGCCTGTATAGAATGATTTACACCAACTCAACGTTGATCGTAGGGATTTTGTATTTTATTTTATTTTTTTTTAGTTACAGTATAGTACCATTTTAGTTTAATCGATTAATGTGATTAAACTATTTATTAGCAAAATAGTTTAATCGCAATCAATTACTTACCTGAATGGCAATCTTGAAAATGCAGTATGAATGAATAAAGGTTGTTTAGGTAAATAATACCGGTTTTGCCCGTAATTTTTCTATTGCATGCAGTACGGCTGGTTTACGGTTTATTAACATTAATCGGATTATCCAAATTTTCAATTATCTGAACTACCCTTGGTCCCAATTAGTTCGAATAATCGAGGTTTTACTGAATCATATAGTTCCTGCTGAAGGAAATTATGAGAAGTAAACTCTGTAACGGCGGACGCTACGACGGCTTAGGTGCTTGTAACGCCCCCGGTTTCCCTGGTGTACGTGGAGTTTCAGCTTGAGGTTTCTACGGTGTTTACGACGACTTTTTTCGTTATACAACACAGCATGGACACTGTCCCAGCATGGGGGATGAAGCGCCGGTCCTAATTAAAGGGGCCTAACCTTAAACTGTCGGTATCGCTGCCACCAACGGTGGATTTAACTGTTTACCTAGCTAAAATCTAAAAATGGGCTACATATTTAATTTTACACTAAAATACAATTAATCAAGTCTAGCAAACGACTGAAGCTTAAAACTCCTGGTTTTATTTTTGCGACAGAGAATGAAAGTACACTTTACATTATAGTTTGCTTCTAAAAGCTTTTGAATACCAATTATTTAAATAGGCAACAAGTTTACATTTACATAAAGTAGCAAGTTTGAATATACACTTTGGTAATTCATAAATTCAGACAAACACTCTTGGTTTGAATAAAGTTTTAAATTTTCACATTAGAAAAAGTAAATCATGAGTGCTCCCGGAGACACCCGCAAGACTTGACAGCCGCAACTGATTAAAGTCTATCTGACAGTATGTTTCAACATGATCAACCGTCCACAGTTATGTTTCTAAGTTTTCCAAGCACAAAAAGATCAACCTCCCTTAGTTCCCTCGAGAACTGTTCTAAGTAATAAAAAGCCCGGCAATTTTACACTTAGGCATCAGTTTGTTTCAATTTGCCTTCCACAAAGATCAAACCGTCATTTAGTTTAGATTAAAAATCCATTTAAAGTAAACTGGAAAAATTTGGTTTTTAGAAAGAGAACCACTCTGACGTTATGGGGAGAGGAAACCTAAGATGCCGCTACAGGCGTCTCCACCATAATATTCTCTAGCTAGAGAGTTAAGTTAAGTTTTAAACTAAAATTTAGAATATGGGGGTCCTAAACTGAACTTTCAAAAGCTAAACTATAACATACGAACCACCACCATCGTGCCCGGCATGGCATTCTCCGGACATGGCGTCTCCACTCCCGACTGGCGTGACCGGTCTCTAGCTTGAGATCTGTGAGCTGTGCTGACTGAGCTGTAGAGGGAGGGCAACTGGGGCTTTTTATGCTGGAGCAGCGGATTTTCTGGACCTTAGCGCGGACGTCGAGGATAGCTGCGGGGGTCTGATTGGCTGAGGGCCTCGAGAACAATGGAAAGTGGGAGGAGAAGTCGGTTGAACAAAGGAACTGGGTGCAGAGCCGTTTGAAGGAGTGGGAACATGTAAAACGGAAAAAGATAGGCCTGTTTTGAGTTTCACTCAATTGAACTTTCGGAAATGGGCCTTTACTTTGTATTATTGGCTACGGATTGAATATTTACATGTTTGAAACGTGATTAGGCTCTTGTTAAAGCTTATTACTTGGCTTTGGGTAATGTCTAGAACATTACTATTAAATTAAACAAGCTTTAACGGTAAACTGTAGTGTTAAACACCACAACTAGTTTTGGCTGGGGAGGGGGGCAAAATTGGGTAATTCGGAGTTTTTGCACAGTTTTGACTTTCGGATTTGGTTTGCACAGATCCTTTTAAGAATTCTTTTAGTGTTTAATAGTAGATCAAGCTATTTGTAGGTTTTGGCAGGTCTCAGTCAGGTCGGAGGAGAACTAAAATAAACATATATACACTGAAAAATTCGTGTCCGGTAGAATGCCAGGTCGTAATGCGTTTATACGTTTGGACATATGGTAGCGTTTCTGGGGGTAAAAGAATATAAATAAAGTATAAATGTGGTTAAATAAATTAGCTTAATTGAATGCTATAACGCATTAAGTTACAGAGAACATTTAACCTTTAAAATTTTAAAGTTAAAATTCGATCGTTGTGGAAATTTTCCATATGGATTGCGGCCGACAAACACAATAAAAAATATCACACTTCAAAATGGTTGTCTGTACAAACCTCATACAATACACTAAGCTAATATGTTTGGGCTTTTTGCCCTAAAAGAAAAGAATAAAATGAAGATACAGAAATACAGAATTTTATAATGGCGGCCATGATGAAAGTGCGATGTAGTTGGTTTTGGTCAATCTTCAAATGTAGTTTCAATGGTCTTCAAGGAAGAAAGTCCGGATTTGGGCTTCCCCAAGAGTCTTGTATTTTGACAGGCTATTAAATGTCGAAGAGTTTGTGGAAATCGGACCATTATTGCGAAAACGGCCAAATATGCCTCGGCGAGGCATTTGGGTGCCTCGAGAAAAAAAATTTCATTTTTGAAAAACAGGCGTTTTTCGCTGGCGCTCGTTTACAACTCAGAGTGAGAAACACCAGTCTGTATGTGGGTTGTTTTTTTTTTTTTTTTTTTTTTAAAGCGGAAGGGCAGCCGAGGAATCGAAGACGCAGTGGAAGAAGAAAACATCAGGGCCCGCAAAGGAGGCCACCAACAGCAAATTTGCGGTTGTTTTTTGGACTGGAAAATTGTCGTGACAAGACACAGGCTCTTCTGTTGTTTGTTGAATTTGGAAGTAGATGGCGGCCGAAAGAAGAAAAAGGTAACACTAGTGAACTATGGAAAATTCCGGAATCAGAGCGCCATACCTTTAGCTCGTTCACGACAGGTTGTGCAAGGGAGATCATGAGACGACACCTCAGCACATTGCACAATGCCACCGAAGACTGGGATGAAGGTGGACGCGTCATTGAATTGCCACACACCAGACGAAGAAAGTTGTTGGAAGTGGGACGATGCAGCGCCGAAGACCAAGAAGAAATCCCTGACCCATTGTTCGGATCCTTGACAGGGTCGGGAGCCGTAGGGAAAGATCGATCGGCAACCTTGTTCTCTGAAGGAGCCAGAACGGTTGACTCGGATGGCCGTATGCTTTGCGAGCCTGACAGGTGTGGAAGGAAGAAAACCGGATGTGAGGAACTGCCCCAACTGGAGCCCGGTTGAGATGGAGATACAGGAGCTCCTTTCCTTGATCGAGGGGGAATGCAGCCGTGAGGCGGCCGTCGAGATCATGACTTGGCACAATGCTGCTCCCTCCATGGTGGTGAGCAGGACAAGGGTGAAAGTTTCCAAAACTTCTCTTTCATCAGTCCGATAATAGCCCGGAGGTAAGAGACTTCGTTGAGAAGGCGGCACATTTCGTCGGTCAGGGTCGAATTGGATTGACGCAGAAAGGCTTCAGTTGCAAGGTGAGCGTCGACTGCTTCTTGAAGAACGGGAACCGAAGCTGCGGTCGCCCGAAGGGACTCTACCTCAAGGGCAGTCTGACGCAGGGAATCCATCTCAGATGCACAAGAAAGAGACGTTAAAAGTAGGGAAATGCAGTTTTTGCCATTTGTTTTTAAATAGAGCTAGGTAACCTACTTTTAGAATTTTTTGATTTAGTATGGTATTCCGTAGATTCAGTAGCCAGATTTGTTAAAACGATCATGAAAGATTTCCACAAGGATTCAACCGTGGTAAGCCCATCAAAGAGTGAATTCCAACAGACGTTTTTTAATTTCGTGCTTAAGGTGTCGTAATTAAGTTTTGAGTAGCAGTTTGACTCATTAATGTCAATGTTGTGATTGCAGCGATCACGAAATGGAGCGATTGCGGTTGGATGTAGCAAACGGCGGCTGAGGGAACAGGGGAAAAGGAACCGGTGAGGTAGCAGTGAGTATCCGTGAAGCAGGAATGATACCAACAGTCGAGGTGGAAGCGTCAGCTGGTCGGAAAAGTGGACGTCGTGGACGTGCTTCAGCCCGTCGGCGACCGAAGTGAGAGTTCAATAGGCGCCACAAAGGAAATTGGCAAGGACGAGGCAAGAATGTGCTGTCTGTTCAGAAGAATCCGTGAAGGCTTGCAGAACAGAGGGCGGCCAGACCTTCTGGGTGGTGCAGCCTGCGACAGACGAGTCGGCCGTGGCGCCCGAGGCCAAACTGTCTGTATGAGCGATGATGGTCCCCCAAGGGCACCGGAGGTTGAATCCGGACGGGCGACTGGAGAAGTGAGATGGCGACCGATGGGAGAAGACACTGGACGCCAGATAGGAAAGGAAGAAGAATCCGGAAACTCCAGGAGATCAGCAGAGCCTAAAGGGCGTCCGGAGGTAACACTCCACAATGTTTTGGAAAGATGTTATTGGGAGAGCCCAAGAGAGAACCACTCGTCGTGGTGGCCTAGTAAGAAAGATGAAGTCAGCTCGTATATACAGAGGCACACGCGCATGCGTGGAAGGGAGATATGAGCACCGCAGGGAAGCCAACTTTTCATCTCTAGTATTGAGCCTTCAAATAGAAGGAAACAGGTAATGCATGTTTTCGTCGGCAATAAAACCTGAATTAGTGTTGCAGCTGTTTAAGGACTACATTTTTTTCCTCTGATTGGAACATTGAACTGCTCAATGGAATGCGAGTGCATTGATGAATTTTTTACATTCAGCAATGACATAGGGAATGAATTTCACAGCACACAAATCAGTGACTCATAACATACAGCATCAAAACCAGGATATAAAGACTAAAATTGCAGGGCCCGAACCGGCTTAATTTTAGTTTTTATTGCCTAACAGAAAATATACATTACCTGTTTTAATAGCAGTTTCCCCCATTTGAGCTATTTATCCCCTAGAATCTTGAGAGTTGTCTTCCCTGCCAAGCTCGTACAGTACTGTGCATGCGCGGGATTGGGTCTGCTTATATAAGCTCCAGCGCAGCGTTCCGTTGGCATCATTTCTTCACCTTCCAGAACCTAGCTCATGGAGGGGAGGCATGGGCGGGAGTTGATGTAATGTATATTTCCGGTTAGACAATAAAAAGACTAAAATACCAGGGCCTGCACCTGGTTGATTTTAGTTTTTATTGCCGAACTGAAAATATACATTACCTTTTTTATAGCAGTTTCCCCCCTTTTGAGCTTATTTCCCTAGACGATTGAAGGTTGGCTTCCCTGCTGGGCTCGTAATAGTTCTGCGCATGCGCAAGCTTGGGTCAGTCTATATAAGAAGACTAGACCGAACCACATCATTTCTTCTAATTACAGAACCTAGTTCATGGCGGGGAGGCTGGGCGGGATGAAAGGTAATGTATATTTTCAGTTAGGCAATAAAAACTAAAGTCAACCAGGTGCAGGCCCTGGTATTTTAGTCTTTTTATAGCCGATGAGAGTATACATTACCTTTTTTTTATAGCAGACTTTGTCACCTAGAAGGAGGGACTAGGTCAAAGCGTCCCGCTTTTCGAGCCGTCACCCCCAAGGAACCAGTCCCGTAGAAGACAACCTCAGAGCCAAAACCATACTCACAGCGGAACATGACAGCCTGATTATAGAGGCATAGGGTCGAATGTATCGCATGAGTGGGAGGTTAAGGGTGCGAACTGTAAAGATCGTTCTTCAGCTTGGATAAAAGATAACAGTTCTGCAGTAAGGGTCTTACATCCTGTGGGGGGGGGGGGGGGCCGGTGAGCATCTTATATAAGATCTTGTAAGATACCTTTAAGTTCTTACAGGGGCCCTGTAAGATCTTGGTACAAGATCCTGTAGGATCCTGCCAGATCCTGCAAGATCTTGCACAAAGTAAGATCCTGTAGAATCCTGCAGTTTCTTAGAAGGATCCTACAGGATCCTACAGGATCTTGCATAAGATTAGGTGCAAGATCCTACAGGATCTGGGTACAAGATCCTGCAGGGTCTTACAGGATCTTAGCAGGATCCTACAGGATCTTGTACCAAGATCTTACAGTACCTTACAGGATCTTATAAGTTTTTCTCTTCCTGTAAGAACTTAAAGAATCTTAAAAGAACTTAAAGGATCTTGCATGGGGGGGGGCTCACATGGGGGGGGGGGAAAGGTAAACAAGTAATATTACACAAAACCTGCTTACCTTGTTGGGATGGAGAGCCGAGGAACCTTGAGGAATGACGCTGGAATGGGAACTGGTAGTCAGTTACAGATGGCAATGGATGGTGGTAATCGTGACGGAACCTGAGTCATTGGTTGGACACAACAGTGAACTTGGTAGGGGTCGTACTCGGTAACGACAAGATGAACGCTAGTGAACTGTCCCTTCTTTTTTTTTTTTTTACATGATGTGTGATGACAGAAAGAAAGATGGCCGGGAAGATAAATGTGAACGGGAACGTGAAAAGAAATTGGCGAAGACACGTAGTCCGCTTGAGTGACGAAGAGGCCAGTGGAATAGATGCTTCGCGAGTCCAAAAGGAAGCCGGTCGTAAAGGTAAACAAATTATTGTAGGACTCGGAAACTGAAAGTCGCTCCCCTGGCTCGTAATCGGCATGGAAACGGAGGATCACGGGAAGGTAGTGCAGAGTGGGGATCAATGCCATGAAACACTGGAACAAAGCTAGGTGCGTTGTCATACTGCCATACCGAGTAGCTGGAAATGGCTGGCGTATGTTTCGATGAAGCGTCAGTTCAAGTAAGCAATCGAGCTTCGGAGGTAAATAGTGGTGGATCAGAAGTTGGAGAGTGATGTGACGACGCAGTTGCAGAAGGGTATAGGAATGATGAGAGCAACGGCGAAGGGGTGGTGTTGTGTAACTCGGCAACCGAAGGGGATGGTTCCCGTGATGAGGAGGAAGGAACCTTTGGTGATCGAAATTGTGCGGGTGACGGGGCATTGAGCAACTGAAGGGTGCGTGAACGTGCACAATAGTAAGCCCTCCATGGCGGGGATGTAGGGATTGGTGACACCCATCAATGATTGTTCTTAAGCAAAGTATGATTGACACGAAGGGTGTGGTATTTTCTTTGCACTACCTCGAGTTCGTTGCTGTAGGCCTCGTTGGTTGCCCATAGCACTGCGTTTTCAGCCCGGATGTCATCGGTAGCAACGGCAGAGGCTTGAAGAGTAGAAAGCGAAGCTGTGGAGGCCTGAAAAGAAGCAAGTTCTGCAGCAAATTGCTCGGTGAAAGATAGCACAAAACTGATATTGAAGTCCAAATTTTCTAGTTCACGGGCGGAGAGATGAACACCGCGGAGGAGAGCTTCTCTTAGAACTGTAGCTGAAGGGAAGGGTGAGCTGGTGGTGAAGCTGGCAATAGTGGCGGCGGGGTTGTTAACAGGGTGGGTAGAAGACGATGAGGATGGGGGAACCGTGAGACGCACTTGCTTAGATGTTGTTGCTTTACGAGGAGCTAAAGGCACCGTGGCCTTCTTAATGCGTACCGGTTTGCGTGGAGGTTGCGGCACACCACTGGGTCCGGGAACAGCAGGAACTGAGTCAGTAGGTTGCAGTGAAGGTTGCACAGATTGTTGAGTGTCTATCAGAGAAGACTTGGCGAAATGGTAAGGCAGATCTTGCATTTCTTTTAGTCGCTGTCGCATTCCCGATGCTTTTGGCAGCAGGGATGAGGGTCAAAAAGTGTGGTTTTGCCAAAGAAACCGAGGCAACAAGGCTTGGGTGAGGGAACATTGGGAATCGGGGTCAGCGGTTCCTCCAATAACGAGGAGTTGGGCATGATGCTTACAGAGTGGACGAAGGACATACAGCAAAGCGCGGGAAAGAGACAAAGCGGTAGCTATGGAAACACCCCTGGTGGGAAGAGCAGGGGTCAGTGACAAGTGGCAATCGGCAATCTAGGTTGCAGTGGGATCGAGTAAGAAGGATGTGCAGAAGTATAAGGGGATTGGTTGTGTGGATGAGGGAACGAAACGTCACTCCATCTTAAGCATCAATCGTGCAGCTGACAGGATTGTATTGTAGTAATCAGCGATAGTGAAGTTACAGCAGGCAACCGTGATGAAACGGAAAATTGTGAAGGTCGTGAAAATGGAGAACTTTAGAAAGTTGGTAATCGGCAACCGGTGAACGTTACGGTTACGTAAACGTGGAGAAGTAATCGGGAGGATTCGTGAGGGATTGTCGGAAACCTGGCGGAATTGGGGACCAGGTGTGTTTCGACAACCGTATTAAAAAATGTGGAACGCTACATGATTGCGTATTATCCTTGCGACGGGGACCATGCTAGTCTCCTTTGTATCGTTCCAACGTTTCGATATGTACTGGCCGAAGCTGGTATTGTGTTCCGGATTTAGATTTGTATGTGAGAGTCTGAGTCGTCCCAAAACGTGAGATTTGACAGAAAGGTGTGGGCGCGATTCAAGGCGTAGGCGGGTTCCTAACTGAGGATGTAGGAAGAGGGCGGCTTGTGTGGCAATCGGAAAAAGGGCAACCGTATGTAAATGACGGCAATTTTTTTTTTGGGGAAAGCAACCGGGAATCGGAGGTTACGTGATACTGAGGTAAGGGGATTGAGGATCCGATGTGGGAACAGCCAAGGTCTGAAGTAAGACGGGAACCGTAGAGGTGGCAGGGAACCGTAGGTAATCAGGAATCGTAGAGGCAACCGGGAACCGCCCATCCGAAGTTTCGGTGTGTAAGGTGGTAAAACAAATTTCGGTGATTAATGTCTATGGCCAGGGTCTTTACACGCTGGGAAGTCTACGATCCCAATCGTATGTGTAGCTCGTGGCGTTGTTGGTACAATATTGCTGTTGTTGTTGTGTTGTTGTTTTTTTTTTTATCATCCCACTAGGGTTGCCGTTGCTATAGAGGATTGGGAGGGAGACGTGGGACTGGAGGGGTGATGCTACTAGTACAGGATGAAGGTAAAGAGCTGGTGAACGAACAAGAAACAGGCAAAGTCAAAATCTTGGAGCTGTGTGGAGAAGGGAGACGTTCAATACCAGCAACGGACGGCTTGTGGGATCGGACAAGGCGAGGAGACCGAGATCTGAGCGGTAGAAAGGGTATAGGTAACGTCAATTCTGTCATCCCAATTTTCAGAGCAGAGTAGATCGTCATTGGTAACCGGGAGTAGAGGTGCAGAAGTGCTGGCATAGCAACAGGTAACCGGTGAACTGGATGGGACACAGAACGTGCACTTGAAGACGGGAAAGGGAACCAGTAGAGAGCTTGCACACGGCAGACTGAACCTGGGTGAGTGCAAAGAGTTGGATTCAAGGAGAATCGAGGTAACCGGTTCGCTTCCAATGGGAGTGCAGAAACAAGATGTGGAAAGGCAGATGATGGAGGATCACATTTTCATCGGCTATAAAAACTAAAATTAAGCAGGTTCGGGTCCTGCAATTTTAGTCTTTTTATAGCAGATAAAATATACATTACCTGTTTTAATAGCAGACTTCGTCACATGGTGGAGGGCTAGGTTCAAAGTTTCCCGCAGTACAAGCCGGCATCCCCAGGAAAATATACTTTTCCTGATGAAGACACGCCTGCGTTCACAACCACTTTCACCATTCCGACAAAGCCGGGAGACAAGCAAAACCCATGGTTGAGTCGCTTTAGTCAATGGGTGAGATTGGGGAGAGCGGAAGCTCTTGTTCCCCCCCCCCCCCCCCTTTTTAAAAAAAATATATACCGCATGCAGGGGGTCTTATCATGAAACGGGTACAAGGCAAGAAGTCAGGCATAGTTCTGTAAACAGCTTACCTTGTGGGAAGAATGATTATCTTGTAGTTCGAAAGTTTCTGCAGCAGATGGAACGTTGTATCGGATGTATGATGAGTAGATGCGTGGAACGGCAATGTAGGAAGGCACTAGTTGGTGGTGATTGTGACAGGAATAAAAAAGGAGAAAGGTCCTGGTATAGTTGCAATACTGTCGTTATTTTCTGCGGAGGAGGTGACGGAAGGTCCTGAAGCCTCCGAGGAGGTGAATTTGCAAGGAAGGGGAAAGTTTTCACTATCCTATGTTTAAGGGGACGGTCAAAGCGGACACCTCGCTGCCCCATAAGAATGTCGAAAGTATTAACGTTAGTAATCTTGTAAAACGGAGGGTGAGGATGTTTTATGGGATCATTCTAAATCCCAGGGCTACATCCGTACCCTTACTACGGCACGGGGAGCAGGGTAGGTCTCCGTCCGCAGTTTTAGTGTTAGGATTGATGCCGTGGAAGACCGGTATGAATGATGGGCATTGTCAAACTGCCATACCGAATAATTTGAGATATGGGACAAAAGTGGAGATTGCAGCGTTTGTTGCCAGATGGAGATAGGAGATGGACCGGACGGAATACTCTGAGGTTCGATGATTGTTTCAAGAGCAGTAGTAGGGTCGGATTTGGAAGTCGACACGCAAGTTGTATTTGCAACACTCGATGTTGTTAATGGAGAATCAGATGGTTCGACTGCAACCTGTTGGAGAGGAAGTGCTGTAGGCGGAAGGGCAGCGGAAGAGTTCTTTTGCGGTGGAGAGACGTTCAGAACAGCAGGTGGAGGAGAGGTATCTTCCAACGTCAAGATGGGAACTGGAGTTGGTGGGGTGAAGAACTGCATAGCAGTAGCGGACGAGTCATGCAACGGGGAAGGCAGAGGCGATGGGGCTGCTCGATGCAGTTCCTGGACGGTAGGCGAAGGATGTGGCCTAGCGGAAGGGGGACAGGATGGTGAAGCGATCCCAAGTGTGCACCGCACATCGTGCGGGAGCGGGCACAGTAATATGCCCGCCAAGGTGGCGAGGACGGAATCGGGGATAGCAAGGTACGGCGTGTACGAAGGAGGGTGTAATTTAACCTCATCAAGTAATATTTCATGTTTACTACTTCTAATTCGTTCGTTAGCACCTCATTTAAAGCTCGTAATATCACATTTCCTGCCTGTAATGTTGTCCGCGTCGTTGGCCGTCTGCCGAAGGGTTGGTAATCCAGTTAATGCGGATCGTACAGAAGTGTATTCTGTAGAGAAACGTTCTGTGAAGTTTAGAACAAAGACGATATTGAAGTTTAAATGCTCCAATTCCTGGCAGATAAATTGATCCCCCGTATGAGCGCTTCTCGTCAGACGGATGCTGCAGGGAACGGGACGAGGGGAGGCGGAGGCACGGCGTCCTGGGGCATTGCGCTCAGATGCGGAGGTTGAATGGGTAAAGGATGTGGTTTGGATGAAAGCAACTTGCTGGAAGTGGAACGTGGATTGGTAGGATCGGAGGGTGTATCGTGGTTCCGGAAAGGTGCGAACGGAAAGCGAGCAGACTTGATTTTGACAGATTAGGTGGGAGGTACACTAGTCTTTAAAGAGCATATCCCAGAAGGTCTGGCGACTGCAGGAACGTCAGTTGCTGAGAGTTTGCCTTTCTTCGAAGAATGCGGAGGCGGAATGTTGATTGAACCCTTTCGTTTCAATGGTTTCTTTGACGTTACACTTGTTGTCTTGACAGGCTGTGGAACGGCGGAGTAGCTGCTCGTTGCCGACGGGACTGTTCGGCACGCTGTCTGGAAAGGTGTTGGTGTCGTCGGATGGTTATCCATCGCGGAGGATAAATCTTGATACAAATCTTGGATTTTCTTAACACGCCGTCACAGGCCCGGTGTTTCTGACAACACAGGTGAGGGCCTACACGTTCCTTCTTGCTGGGTCCTGCAAATCTGGGACATTTGCACGGCACAGGTGAGGGTTCATTTGGGGTGGAGGCTTGCCCAGAGTCTGGATGACCGTCCTGATCATAAACGGAACCTTCAGAAGAAGAGGAGTCGGCCATGCCGAAGGAGGAACTGAAAAAGACGGTTATGCTTGCGTGGGAAGTTTGAACGGTAAAGGCGGTGAAGTGTAGCCAGTGGCGCTTCCTGGTGGCGGGAAGGTGAGTGATATACTGGAAGCAGAAGGAGATTGCTAAATGGCAGAGGAGTGTATATGGGCAGACTCCCACCAGAGGCCGTCGGATGTTGCTGTTATGTTCCGTTTTTAATTGCAGAGTTTTTTTTTTATTTATAAAAAACTAAGGTCTTGAGGTGCGGCGAAGAGTATCTCCTGGTGAAGGGAGGAAGGTAACGAAGCTTGAAAGACAGAAGAGGAACGTGGAAGGCGGCAGATGGGTAGACAATGATGAGGTCACAACCGGAGGTTGTGTGAGAGAAATAACACACAAAAGTATTGCGAGATGCAATGGGGGTAATGCAAAGCGTTACGTCTCAGTCGTCTACCTTAATGATGAGTGGTAATCTTGCAGGTGATGATCCTCCTATCACCACGGCTGTCGGTGGAGGAGCGGAGGGCGAACAAGAAGCGGAGGCAAAGAATCCATTGGTGATGCGTAGTGTGAGGATGGTAAATCCGCACGGTGGAGGGATAGAAGCGACTTGGCAGCTGAATTCCTTCTGCTTCAGATGGAAGGGGGATGAAGAAGTTCGGGGCGTATGATCCTCAATTTCTAGTGTTTATGAACAGGAGAGGATGGTGGGGTTACATTTCCGTACAGGAGGAATGGCGAGAGGATGCAAATACCGGCAGATGGACGGTTCTTGAGGGTGAGGAAGGCGGTGGCTTTGGTGCAGAGGTATGATCCCTTGGATGGTAATAGGATGGGAACGAATGGTCATAGGGGAACGTGGCGAAAGCGAAAAAAGTCCGGCGATGCTGTTACATCGTAGTGGAGTTCCTCCTCACAAATTAGGTCAATGTTAAAAACCTTGGAAGAGGATGGTCCGGGGGCCGACTTTTGAGGCAGGACTGCGGATGGACATTCCGGATCGTAGAAAGGCCTGTCGCAGGTTGGGAACGGGAACGGTAAATGCAAGCAGCTCGGAGGAAGGAAAGCTGGGGAAGAAGTGGTGTCTGTACCGAGAGGGATGGTAATGACAGGCGACGACAAAATGGGCGACAGAAACGCAGACACCGTGGATGCCGAGTCGGAAGGGACGACTGGGACGGAGGGTATTGCTGTGGAACCAAATCTTCGAAAAGCCCCTCTATGAGCAGCTGAAGGAAGTGAGAGAGGAGGTTCGGAAAAACCGCTGTTGGTGGCTGACGGGGCTGCCTGTAGAGGAAAGAATGTGACATAGGGGCACGGGCGGAACGCCGGGCAAGTGGCTGGGAAATGTAAGGTTGACGGAGGGGTGTAGGTCCCACTCTACTGGATGGAATGGAAGGTATTGTGTTGAACGGAGGCTCAAAATGAGGACTGGATTGAGTCTGAAGGACGTCGTCATTCAGCCGGATTCGCAGAGCGGAAGGAGGGTCAGAAGCGGCGTCCGCCTGACTTGCAGTGTTGTGTCGTGTTAGAGAAAATGGAACATCCTAGTAGGAGGAGGCCATGACGGGAGACGGAACAGTCGCCCGTGGTCTGGAGGCATAAGAGAGGGAACAAGACGTAGCGCCTTGTGGTAGTGGTTCCAGAGTAGGAACGGCAGACGAGAGACATTCCAGAGGAATGATGGAAGGACGCGGAGATCCTAATGAAAGCGGGGGAGAGTCATCCTCGACTGAAGGAACAGATGGAGTATTCATTGGCCCTCTGCAAAGCAGCGGAAGGCTGGAAATTCTGGCTAGACAGGAGCGGAGGGAGGCGTCCGTCCGTGGAACGGCGGTACGCGGAGGGTGTTGTTGGAATCGTGGGGAGCTCGGAACGACCACTTGCGGTGATCACCCTAGGAGAAATGATGCTAACGGAATGCTGCGCTGGAGTTTATATAAGCAGACCCAAGCCCGCACATGCGCAGTACCGTACGAGCTTGGCAGGGAAGACAACTTTCAAGATTCTAAAGGACAAATAGCTCAAATAGGGGAAACTGCTATTAAAACAGATAATGTATAAATTCGTCGGCTATAAAAAGGTAGCCAAAGATATAATTACAAAAAAATTTAACTGGGATGGACTGTTTAAATGCGATATTGACAAACTGGTATTCCAGAGCCACATTTTTTACCCTAGGTCAACCTACCTACCTTTATTACCACATCATAAAAGGACACAGCTTCTCACTATATTTCAGCATCCTGCGCGAAATAGCTTTTGCAACAGTTACATAGGTTAAAGTGAATGTAGCAAAACCATTCATCATGAGGGGTAAAATAGGAAAAGGATTGCCTTTGCAACATTTACATTAGTCTGAAGTAGGGTGCTCCAAAAAAAACCTTGTTTTCAAAAAACTTTCTACCTGGCCATTTTCCCATTTCACTTGTCAATGTGAGTTGCCATGCCACAAAATATTTCAGGTCAATTGAGGAATTCTAAGCCTTGCCGCCAAGTTTTGAGTGTTAACCCTTTAATGCCCGAATTAATTCTGGTTAATTTTTGGGGTAGGTCGCGGGATTCGAACCGGCATTCACTTGGTTTTGAGACGAGGACGCTGCTCGCTTTGCTCAGGGTTCCCTCACAGAGCTTGCAGTGCGAGTTGGGACTTAGTTTTTGCTCAATCTTATAGCTGTTGCCATTTGGCTACTGCGGGCATGAAAGGGTTAATACAGATAAAGTCCATATACAACATAGTACACATATACAATATAACATATACGTGAAGGTAAAGGAGCTACATTTCAAGGTGTGATGAAATTCATTGATTTAAGCCTTTTCCTTTTTTTTCAGAGTCTAGTTTCTGACTGCTAAATAGTATCACCAGTTCACATCACTGGCAAATGATGGCAAAAATAGCAGAAACCCCTGTCCTATGTCATGAAACTGAAGTGAGGCTACTTAGGAGCGTGATTGAAGAACTCCCTATACTTTTCGAATACCAACCCAATGAAATGTGCTAAGATATTTTTTTACCTGAAAATTGGCCCAATGAAACGTGAAAAGTTTCATAACTTTAATGACGCAATAGCAGAGAAAGTTCTTGTGGATGTGCAAAAACAGTCAGAAAAGGCTAGGATTGAAACCCGGCAGAAGGATAAGGTGAAAGCAAAACTATTAGATCTCTATGGTCCCTGTCGTCTTGTCCAAAAAAGCAAAGGACAAGACGACAAGACGAGCAGAAGGAACAATCATTCAATGAAGATATGACTAATTATTTCTTTATTGCACTTCAAAATGCTCAGCGGAAGATTGAGTCCAACAGGTTTTCAGTGTTTCTTCTACATTTTTTCTGAGTAATTTCAAACTGTCCCGATGCAACCTCTTCACTATTTTATTGCTATAAATTTTATCTTCTGTGCCTATTAAGACTTTTGTCCCTTCCTTCAAAGCTTGAAGAAATCTCTTATCTTCATTCCTGTGGTTCTGTTGACGAAACTTGTCAGACTCAATCTTCCGCTCAGCATTGTGAAGTGCAATAAAGAAATATTTAGTCATATCTTCAGTGAATGATTGTTCCTTCTGCTCATTTGATTCTTTCCCTTTGCTTTTTGGACAAGACGGCAGGGACCATAGAGATCTAGGAGTTTTGCTTTCACCTTATCCTTGCGCCGAGTTTCAATCCCAGCCTTCTCCCATTGTTTTGCACATCCACAAGAACTTTCTCTGCTACTGCACCATTAAAGTTCGAAATTCTTCATGTTTCTTCAATTCTATCTGTCAGGTAGAAAAAATATCTCAGTACATCTCCTTGGATTGGTATTCGAAAAGTGGAGTTCTGCAACCTCATTCCCAAGTAGCCACACTTAAGTTTTATGACGTAGGACACAGGTTTCTGCTGTTTTTGCCATAATTTGTTGGTGAAATGGTGGACAGGTGATACTATTTAGCAGTCAGACACTAGACTGAAAAAAAAAAGGAAAAGGCTTAAATCAATGAATTTTATCACAGCTTTAAATATAGCTCATATACCTTCACGTATATGTTATATTGTATACGTGTACTACGTTTTATATGGACTTTACCTGTATTAACACTCAAATCCTGGCGGCAAGGCTTAGAATTCCTCAAGAGACCTGAAATTTTTTGTGGCAACTCACATTGACAAGTGAAATAATGGCCAGAGAGAAAGGTTTTTTGAAAAAAAGTTTTTTTTTAGCGCCCTAGTCTGAAGTAATGTTGTAAAAGTGAGCCATACTGGAAAGCCAACTGGGAGGAAAGTACCTTTAAAGATTTTTTCATAAAAGAAAGGGGAGGGAGAGAGAGAGCGAGGGAGACAGAAATAATGCGTAAAAGGAATTAAAATAAATTTAAACCAATCTCTTACACTATGCTCAAGATCGAGTCTCCTAATTTGATGGAGTGTAGGCACCGCCGCCATTGAGCAACTGCTGAATGGACATATAAACTGTGAAAAAGCAAAAAAAAAAAATAGCTTGAACAACAGAGAAAGAATGCATGGTAATTCTAAGGCATAATTAAACAACACACTGTAGCTAGGAGATTTCAAATGAAAATAACACCTCACTCCTTTTGCAAACACCGCACGCTTCTTTGGACTCGACTGATATTTAGACACATCAACTGTATACAGGGTGATCCATAAGAAACGCAACAGCAAACATTTTTTTAAGTCGCAAGAGTTTGAAAAAAAAGCACAAATAGAGATCAATTTTCTAGATCCAAAATTCAATTCTAATTCCGAAAAAATGGGTCCTATTTTTCGAAATTTTTGAAAAACTCCAAAATACCAGTGTTACCTCGTTGATTTTGGTTTCTATTGCCTTTATGAAAATATACATTACCTATTTTAAAAGTATTCTCCTTCTCACAATGCCGTTTGATCTAGAGAATATAGTTCAATAACCTTCCGCGTAGCTGCCCACTGCGCATGTAGTCTTTTGTGAAGGCGGCAAGCCAAAATTACGATTGGGTAAGCTACCAGACCCAAAAATCAACAACTCTGGGAAACCAATTTTTTTATTTAAGCTCCCGTAAGCGCTGGGCAGATTTAGGAGGCCTATCGCCATAACCACGTTCACTCCTTCTCTTGCCGTATCCCAGAAAATGGACCAATTCGACCAGAGTAAAATTCTCTTAATAGCCCTGAACTCTATGTTTATTTCTGTGCAAACAAAATGGGAAAATTCCAACCCAATCAGTTTTTATGTAATTTAGAAAACATCTCCAAAATCGGCACGCAACGAAGACATTGACCATTTTCCCAACTCACTTGTACATTCATTGTAAATACATTGAATTATTTTCTCTCGGGAACAAAAAGTTCAAGCTTAGTTTATGTGCTAGGGGGAACAAGGTATTACAGTGCTCAAGCCTTATACCATTACATGTTTAGACATCTGTATTTCTTTTAGTGCTTTTAGTTTTTATTCTTACTTGTTGTGGCTTTGGCCAGGTTACGATTTTGTATTATGAAAGCTCAGACCTAAAAAGAACTTAGATGCTTCTAAAACCTTCCCAATTCTAGTTATGCACTACAACATATATTTCGTAAAACTTAAAACTTGTTTATTTAACCTATTTGTTAGGTCTACTGACGATCCCGGTAATTCTCCCCCCCCCCCCCATCAATAGTAGTGATGTCTAACATATCTGGTTACAAAAAAACTTGTCTAAGTTTGGCATTCTCGACATGATTCTGGCAGTGACATTTATTCTAGCTTCAATTTGACACCATCCTTCAATAAATATTGTAAATATTTAGCCCACAGTTCTAGTCTAACTTTTGAACTTTAAAAACCATTTCCATCCGACTGATCTATTGCCTAACAAAACGCATCCATCCTAAACGGATCCAACGGTCGTTTTTTTAACCACTCAGGGCTCAGCCCCTTTAACCAACCAGAGAGTTCTGCCCTCCACAGCCAAATGAGAACCGCTCCAAAGCCCATTGCATACGACTTGGCTTTAGCACAAATTTGCCTCAGGCTGGCAATTTCTCTACCTGCCTGATTTTTGCGAAGTTGTCGCAGACGTCCGCATTTTCTCCACCCATATAAGCAAGCACCCCTCTGTAATCGTTAGCTTAGCTCACCAGACTCCAGCCAGAAGGTTGTCACTACGAAGGCCAGGGTATCTAGATACCCTGCCTAATGTCGCCATGCCGGGCGTCATGTAGAAGTTATAGGTAACTGAATTTAAACTTTAAAATCAGGAAAAACTTTTACAAAATCCCAAGCTAAATCTGTTTGTGAAATTTTAATTTTAATTTCGACTAGGCTGTTGTCGCGATTATAATGGAGTTAGGCCATCGGTATTTTTGACCAACCCTTCGTTATAACTTGAGTGTTCTCGGATCACTTCCGAAAAACCTTGATTTTTTTCCCCCCCAATTTTATTTTTTCTTAACCCAAGGTGGTAAGCTAACTTAAAATAATTTACTGAATCACATAAGGTGTTACAGAAGCAACTAGGTCCTTCAATGGTAGAACCCTAACACTTACAGGTTGATTGGAATGTAAATTGGAATATTAAGGTACTGCAACATACTTGCCTTAGTAACATCTCTTAAATAAGATACCAAAAACTTTGATTCTTAAATCAAAATTTGTATGTAACTTTAAGAACCGTTTATTGTTGCAAAAATTCAGTAAGCTTTATTGTAAAACTATTTGTTGAAGTTCAAAGCAACTTATTCTTGTAGAAACAAAGTTTTAATTCAAACTTACTACTGTTGTGTAAAATAATTTAACCATATTTAATATTTGTGATCTAGTGTTTTATATAATAAAACTTACCCCAAGTTTATAACTGAAAAGCTAGACTTTGTTGAGTAATGGCTAGTAGTAAATAACTGTTTCTAGAACCAGGGTCGCCATTAAACCCACCTGGTGGCAGCGATCATTAGATTAGGATATTTTAGTAACATTCAGTCAAACTCGGGCTGAAATCTCTTTTCCCTCGCCAGACAGTGAATAGAGCTAAGCGACTTAGTAAAAAGTAAGTACAGTCCATGTACAAGTATCTTAAAACTCGCAAAAATTCCCCAAGAGCACGGTGTAGCCAGCTAGCACCACAACGACGTTGGTATGCCGCTACACTACGCAGCCTCCGTCTATATAAGCCAAGACGGAGCGGTTCGCTTCATCTTTTCGATCCTCTATAGTGCCCTGATGGCGACGAGAGGGTCGAGCAGGGTGGGAAGAAGGTAATGTATATTTTCATAAAGGCAATAGAAACCAAAATCAACCAGGAAACACTGGTATTTTGGAGTTTCTATGTGCCATGAAATATCATTACCTATCTTAAAACCATTCTAATGACTTTGTCAAAGGCGGCGGGCGCCATCCTAACAAAGCCCCCTAGGGTAGCGAGTGGTTCCCAAAGAGATAAACTTTGTAACGATCTACACCCTTAGCTTAAGGAGGATCATACGCTTAAAGGATTAGAGAATATGTCGGGCTGCCACGAAAGGCCCGGCATGGTATAGTCCGTCAGCGTGGACAGACATGTCACGTAGGTAGTGTGACGTAAACACCGAAGAATGCTGTCATGATGCGGCTTTCAGATATCAGAAATATGGACATTGCTATAATGGATCCAACAAGCCGAAATGGCATGGAGTTCATGTGCCGCGACACGGACACCCTGATTCGTGCAGCTGATATCAATAGAGTCATAAGCTTGAACAATGACGGTAATGGTCCAGGTGGATATCACACGGGCTGATGTTTAACCAAGGTTGGCCATGAATGTTAAGAAAAGCTGTGTCCGGCCTCGACAGATCGGTTCAGATTTTTTTCAGATTGAAAAGGAACACGTGGACCGAGCAGAGCATCTGTTCTTGGTCTTCACCAAGGATGTTAGAGTCGGAATAATGAAAGGTTAAGACCGCTCAGAAGGCTTCTGAGTCTTGGCCCTGAAGGAGGCCTGAGGTGACAGTGTTACGACCGCGCGGTTAAACGGTCAGGGCTCAAAAACTGCATGCAGACGTCAGAGTAACACCGGAAAAATTTTCCAGGAAGAAACAGTCACCCGGTGCAATTCATTACAGCAAAGGCAGGCTGCAAGGACCACACGGAACACTGTTTCCTAGTGATGTTGCGGAGGCCGCAGGAAGCGAGCGGTTCATATGGATCAGTCATGAGGGCTGTGAGGACGATGGAAAGGTCCCAGTCTGGAAAGATGCAATGGATCCATGGCCGCACAATCTCGAAAGACCCGACAAGCTAGGAAATCCGAAAGTCATCAATAAGGCAGAAAACACAGCATCGAGCGCGGATCGGTATACTAAAATAGTAGAGCCCCGGAGACCATCGTTGAAGAGTAAGTCTAGGAAACGCAGGAGGTGTGGAACAGAGGGACTGACCGGATCCACTTGTTGCGAGTTACACCAATGAAACCATCGTTACCAGTAGCTGTCGTAGATTTTGGTATAGGAAGAGCGATGCGGACGGCCTGGTCTGTAGAAACTCTTGTTGCTTCAAGCAATCCGACGATAGTAGCCACCCGTGTAGGTGCAACGACTGCGGCTTGGGGTGAAGAACGGTTCTGTTGTTCTGGGATAGTAGGTCCGGGAGGATCGGGAGCTGACAAGGTAGGTCGATGAGCAGGCTGAGAAGAGGAGGGAACCAAGCTGCTTGCAGGCCAGTCTGGGGCAACCAGAAGGAACCGCACGGCAGTCCAGGCGATCTTGCGGAGGACCAGGGGTAGCAACGTGGTGGAGGGTATGCGTAGGCATACAGATTGGTCCAATCCAGAGTAAGAGCATCTACGGCCCAGGCCCGGTCATCCGGGAGTGGACTGACGAAGTGGGGAAGTCTGGCATTGTGCCTCAAGGCAAATAGGCCGGCCATTGGTCGATCCCAGACACTGAATAATGCGTTGCAAATCGAGGAGTGTAGAGTCCATTCCCTTGCTTGTGGTACTCAGCAAGATAAGGCGTAAGGATGACATTCTTGTTGCCCGGAATGTGAAGAGGCAAAAAACAAGTCCGGAGGCTGATGCATAGAAAGAAAATTTCTGACGCGAGGAGATGGAGAGAACGGGACCGGGTACCGCCACCATTTCGTTGGGAGGCGATTGCAGTTGTGTTGTCAACATGAATCTGAACTACTCGGCCCGTGACAAGGTGATGGAAATGGTGCAGGCCAAGAAGGACTGCGAGAAGTTCCAGAAACTGGATATCGTCCTGATTGCTATCCTCCCAGGTCCTGGATGTGGCTAGGCCGTCGATGTGAGCTCCCCAACCGATAAGGAAGGCATCTGCGAACAGATGGATGTCTGGAGAAGGCTTGTGAAGAGGAACCGCGGCGGTTAAGTAGTGAACATCTATCCACCATAACAAGAGTGGCGAGGGGAAAACAAGGATTGAGAGCACGAGGACACGCAGCAAGGGGAGAGTTCTCAGCGATGCCCCATTCGTTTATCCGAAAATGATCAAAGGGTCAGGTTAATCACCTGCCGTAAGGAATCAGATCTGCGAGGGAATCCAGCGTTCCGATCAACGAGTTGAGGTCGGGTAACAAGTACAAAAGTTGCTGGAGAAAGGACCGGGCCGTAGCGAGAAGGCCCAAGATCCGGTTCGGGGATGTCAGCATGGTGCCGCAATGGAGTTAGAAGTAGACTCCGAGAAACACAAACGTCTGGGAAGGTATGAGACGGGACTTTGAGAAATGTATTCCGAACCTGACGAAAGATAGCATAGAGATTGTTAGGTCCATGTTGCGGGCCAGGTGGGCTACACTCTGATGTGGAAGCAACCAATCGTCCAGGAAGGCGTGAGCACGGACCTCGTGTTGATGGGAAAAGGCTAAAACTGGTAGATATCTTTTCGCAAGATCTAAAGATACCGTCCAGTCTTGAAATAACAGGGAACGGCGAATAGTGTTTGTTGTTTCCATCTGAAAGATTTAACGGCCGTAGGTTGAAATTTGGGACACAGAAAAATGCTGCTGTAGAACTCGGGCCAGGTCTGGGACCGGGGCAGCTTGAATTGCATGCTTCACGAGTAGGTCCGCTATTTCTTTGGCAAGGTCTGCGGAACGGGAACCGGCTTGGTCCCAGGGCAGGGCTTAAAGGGGTGGCGTATGGAGCAACTTTGGTAGAAAACCGTGAGAGATGATGGACAAGACGGTTCGATCGCAAGTTATTGCTTCCAAGGACGGGTAGAAAAATGAAGACGGCTTCCTACTGGCAGGAGGAGGAAAAAATTGTCAGCGGACGGAACGATCAAGGCGGCGTGGTCCGGGGCGAGCGTGCCAGCTTCGTCAGTCCGGGGTGGAACTGTGGCCAAGGGAGCGAGAGCGGCCTCACCCGCGGCCTTGACCTCTGGATGGAAAGGGTGAATGAGCTCTAGAGGTGGAAGCAGGAGGCCAAGCTGCGGACAAGTGGTCAAGAAAGTCCAATTTTCTTTTGGAGGGACCGGATGGGAAGGAGGAACAGACCTCGGACGGCGTGGCAAACGCAACCGGCTCAGCTTGGGTTTGTGCGAAATGTCCAAGTGAGGAGCAATCTTGGGAATCAGACCGCGGAACAAGGAGTCCGATTCGTGAATTGGCATATTCCGAAACACATGATGAGTCGAATCAAAGAGATTAAGAGCTGTATTAAGAGCGATTTCTCGAAGGAGAAGAGTGGAATTGAAAAGAGCACGAGTGAACCAGTTAATAGAATGATACTTTGCAAAACAGGCCTTCCGAAAGACCTGGTTAATAAGGAAGCCAGATGCCGAGTATCAGCTGGAGGTGGATCGCTGGAAAGTCGTTCACAAAGCGCATTGGCAGCCGTATTGAGTACATCGGTATGTGAAGCCGCACGAAGGCCCAGATAAAGCACACGGTCATTATTCCGTAGAACAAAAGTTGGAACTGGAGCCCTACGTGGAAGAAAGAGAAACGTCCCAAAGTTCATCTTGGAATCAGCGGTCAAGAATTCAGATTGCGGTATGTGTCAAAGTTCCTGGAGTTACCAGTCCCTTCCCCTAAAGGGCGAAAAAAAAAACCTCACGGCCCGAACGAGGGGACATGTCAGTGTCCAGTGCCAGTAGCATGCCATTCCCAAGGAGAACGCCACCAGTCCGAAGCAGAGTAGTGTAACGGCGGACGCTACGACGGCTTAGGTGCTTGTAACGCCCCCGGTTTCCCTGGTGTACGTGGAGTTTTAGCTTGAGGTTAATCGGTGTTAATGACGACTTTTTACGTTATTCAACACAGCATGGGCACTGTCCCAGCATGGGGGATGGAGCGCCGGTCCTAATTAAAGGGGCCTAACCTTAAACTGTCAGTATCGCTGCCACCAACGGTGGATTTAACTGTTTTACTAGCTAAAATCTTAAGATGGGCTACATATTTAATTTTACACTAAAATACAATTAATCAAATCTAGCAAACGACTGAAGCTTAAAACTCCTGGTTTTATTTATGCAACAGATAATAAAGAACACTTTACGTTTTGCTTCTGAAAGCTTTTGAAATAAATTATTTAAAAGTAACAAGTTTGAATACACACTTAGTATTTCACAAATCAAACAAACAACGATTTGAGTAAAAGTTTAAATTTTCACAAGAGAAAAAGTAATATTAGGTGCTCCCGGAGACACCCACAAGACTTAACAGCCGCAACTGATAAAAGTCTGACAGTATGTTTCTACATGATCAACCGTCCACAGTTATGTTTCTAAGCTTTCCAAGTACCAAAAGATCAACCTCCCTTAGTTCCCTCGAGAACTATTCTAAGTAATAAAAAGCCCGGCAATTTTACACTTAGGCATCAGTTTGTTTCAATTTGACTTCCACAAAGATCAAACCGTCAAGTAGTTTAAATTAAAAATCCATTTAAAGTAAACTGGAAAAGTTGGTTTTTAGTAAGAGAACCACTCTGACGTAATGGGGAGAGAGAACCTAAGATGCCGCTACAGGCGTCTCCACCATAATTTAACAAGCTAGAGAGTCTAAGTTTACGTTTTTAAACTAAAATTTAGAATATGGGGGTCCTAAACTTAACTTTCAAAAGCTAAACTATAACATACGAACCACTACCATCGTGCCCGGCATGGCATTCTCCGGAGATGGCGTCTCCACTCCCGACTGGCGTGACCCTTCTCTAGCTTGTGATCTGTGAGCTGTGCTAACTAGGGATTCTGGGGCTGGGGTTTTATACACATTACCGGAAGTAGGCGCGGACGCCGAGGATAGATGCGGGGGCCTGATTGGCTGAGGGCCTCGAGAACAATGGAAAGTGGAAGGAGAAGTCGGAGGAACAAAGGAACTGGGTGCAGAGCCGTTTGAAGGAATAAGGACATGTAAAGACGGAAAAGATAAGCCTGTTTTGAGTTTCACTCAATTGAACTTTGGGAAATAGGCCTTTACTTTGTATTATTGGCTATGGAATAATAATAGAAAGTTTGGTGCAATTGCACGCAGGTCAGGAAAGGACCCTGGAAGGTCGCTAACATCCAGCCTGGAAGTCGTATAGTAAAACAATGAAATGCATGAAGCAATTGTAGTGAAAGTTAAAAACATAGATGAATAGTAAAATTAAAGCTATTTACAAATTTAAAAATATGTATAATAATAATAATAAAAACCGCAACGGGACAGTTTAACCCAAAGCCAATAAAAAAAAAGTTCACATGAGCATTCACATCATCAACATCAGCATTCACATGATCAAAACTAAATTAAAAACATTTACCCAACAATAAAAACTTAGCTTGCTACGTAATATTCTGGCCGCTTCAAGAACTCGGTTAAGTTTGACAAATTTAACAACCGCTTAAAAGTGAATGAATATATACATGTTTGCAACGTGAATTGGCTCTTGTTAAAGCTTAATACTTGGCTTTGGGTAATGCAGCAAGCATTACTATTAAATTTATAAGCTATAACTGTAAACTGCAGTGTTATACACCACAACTAGTTTTGGCTGGGGAGGGGGGCAAAAAGGGGGACTCGAAGTTTTTGCACAGTTTGACATTCGGATTGGGTTTGAACAGATCTTTTATGAACATCTTTTGGTTTTTAATAGTAGATCAACTATCAGTAGCATTCGGTAGGTCTCAGTCAGGTTTAGAAGAGAACTAAAACAAACATATATACACTGAAAATTCGTGTCCGGTAGTATGCCAGGTCGTAGTTCGTTTGGACACATGGTAGCGTTTCTGGGGGTAAAAGATTATTATAAAAGTATAAATGCGGTTAAATAAACTAGCTTAGTTGGATGCTATAACGCATTAAGTTACTGGGAACGTTTAACGTTTAAAATTTTGAAGTTAAAATTGATCGTTGTGGAAATTTTTCATAAGGATTGCGGCCGACAAACACAATAAAAAAATATCACACTACAAAATGGTTGTCTGTACAAATCTTCGAGGTTCAGTACTTTCGCAGAGGAAGCTCCTCCTAAAATGCACTAAGCTAGTGTGTTCGGGCTTTTCGCCCTAAAAGGAAAAGGATAAAATAAAAGTACATAAATGCAGAGTTCAATAATGGCGTCCATGTTGATGGCTTGGAGGTGATCTTCAAACGTGGTTTAAAGGTTCTTCCTGGTGGAAAGTCCGGATTTGGGCTTCCCCAAGTGTCTTGCATTTGGATGTTGAAAATTTGGACCGATTTGGTCCACTATTGAAGAAACTGCGAAATGTGCCTCGGCGAGGCATTTGGGCGCTCAAGAAAAAAAATTTCAAATTTTTGAAAAACAGGCGTTTTTCGGTGGCGCTCGTTTACAGTAGTAAGGAGCATTGTTGACTACCCTACGGCCGGTGGCTGACTGGGAACTTGGTCTTGTAAACCAAATCCAAAACCAGTAGAGATACCACGGTTCTTATTGGGCCTGGGAATGTCCGAAGAGGGCTTATAAAGGAAATAGTCCGATATTATGTTTTCCACCGTCTTCAACAGTTCCGGCAAAGGAATTTCCGACGGGTCTGGATCGCCCGTGAAGGGCGGCTAAAAATGCGCATGGAGAGAGGGTTGAACAGAGAATTCACGATCCTCATTACGAACGGAAAGGTGGTCCGCTTGGTCGGGTGGTGCGTGGGGAGGCGGATCATGGTCCGGCTGTTGAAACGGACCCGGCTCATCATGAGGCAGAGTACGGGACTCTTGGAGACCGACAACACACAGGCGGCAGTGTAGGAATCTGGAACTGTGGGCTGTAATGCGTGTGAGCATGTACTTGTTCTTTTGAAAGTGAGTCCTCCTGAAACGGTGCGGTTCGGGAGACCGAGGAACGAGAAGACAGATACAGTGGACTGATAGGCCTTACGGGCCTTGACTTGTAACTTAAGGCGGGCGTAACTTCCTTGGCTTGAAAAGAGTTCATCCTGAAGGGATCGTAGATCTCTCGAGTTGGATGGTACGATTGGCTGCATTGAATGGGCGACGTCGGGGCCGTATCAACTGGAGGGGGGGGGGGGCGGAGCGTGGTTTCCTGAAGGAAAGGAATCCGGAACCGGAAGTGTTGGTCCAAGAGAGCCTCTCTAGAAAGCGATGAACCGTACAAATTTACAGAAGACGGGCCTGTTTCAGGAGCCCGGTCGGGTGACAACGCTGCAGGCGAAGAGGACACAGGACGGGCCAACGGTTCCCCTGACGCACCTGTCTGACGAGGCATCATCTTTGATCCGGAGGTTGAAGCTATACCAAACAGACACGACCGTCACTGTCGGAGGCTAGAGAAGAAAAGATGAAGCGGACTGCTGCTGCTGCCGGAGGGCTGCGCAGACCAGATGTGCAGTGGGTAGCGACGCGGAAGGTTATTGAATTTTAATCTCTAGATCAAACAGCACTGTGAGAAGGAGAATGTTATTAAGACAGGTAATGATATTTTCATGGCACATAGAAAAGTAAATTTGCCTGCCCATATGAAGACCGGCTGAAATTTGTTTCATTTGCTGAGGAAAAATACTATACCTATTAATTTTTGCATTTATGCTCTCTTTGCTTGGGATTCGAAACCGTGCTGATCCGCCCAGCTTGCCAACCCAATTGCGCATGCACAGCACTCCTTATAAATAGAGCTTGCTCGTGAGCACTCGCATCCATTGTTCTCTCTCAATCTGTCAGAAGGTGACTCAGAGGAGAGGTAGGGTGGGTTTGTATAGTATTTTCGCTTATAAAAAAAAAAAAAAATTCAGCCTGCCTTCATGGGGGCCGGCAAATTTACCTTTCTTATTGTTGGGAAAATACTATACGTGTTAATTTTTGCATTAACAGTAGACGTCGTCCAAATTGGGGACGGGCACATTCTGAAGGAGTTCCCTAGGGTTGCAAGCTGGCGTTTCCCATCCAGAATCTGGGATTCTGTGAGCCTGTTGATTGATCCTCCTTTTTTTTTTTAAAAAAAAAACAAGCTCACTAGGAACAGATTTGAGGAATTTCATCTTTCTTGGTGAGAAGCGACGAAACCTTTACCTTTAATGTCAATGTGAATTGCTGAAGCTTGGGTTCTACCTGGAAACAGCAACATACGTAGAAGGTTGATGTGGTGGGACTAATTATGGAGTAGTCTTCCCTCAGTTTTCGGTCCCGTCTTGTCAGTTCTGGGAAGCAGCCATGGAAACCAATCGGTTGGAGAGGTGGTTGGCTGGGATGTCCGCCTTGCGGGTGACTCTGGTTGGAGACGAGTTGTGAAGAACCTTGAATGAAGGTCATCATTCGTTTGTTACAATGGAGATGTCAGGTTAGGTGAGTGATGGTATTGATGGCTCCCTGCATTGTGGATTCTCATCCAGTTCAGATGTTTTATAATGTCTGCTTCCTTGGGACCCTTCAGAGGAATGTGGTTGTTTGCGGGAGCCAGAAACGAGTGCCGCAAATTCAGGTGAGTGCCATGAAGAGCCTGTGAATGGCGAATGCCGGTTAGTGATGGGTTCTCCCCGTGGGTTGTTGTTGAAACAACGGTCCGATGGACGAATGCCAAGGTTGAAGGGGGGGGGGACCCTCGACAAGTCCGCTGGCGAATGCCGTTAGTCCGGAAGAGGGTCTGGGAGAGGACGGCTGGGAGGCAAATGCAGGTGTAAGTGCCGAAGGTTTTGCCAGGATGTTTTAAGGACGTCCCAATGGACGAATGCCGGGGTCGCATGAAGGCCACTGATGATTGTTTGTGTGAATGCCACAGGCCAGGCGAGTTGTTTGGGAGAGGCAGGCTGCTAACGAATGCAGGTGCGAATGTTGTTGTGGCTGGAATGGAGGGCAAATGCCATCGTGGTTGGATTGATGCTGTCCAGACGACTTTTTGTACGAATGTCGTGGTCCAAAGGCACTAGATGAATGCGAATGCCGTCACTCGGGTGAGCTTCTTGAGAAAACCAGTTGACAAATGCAGGACGAAAGGTGTCGTGGCTGGATGGATCCCGTCCTGACAACCTATTGAACGAATGCCGTGGTCCAATGGCACCATGCGAATGTGAATGCCGTCAACTCGGGTGAGTTGCTTAAAGGGCTGGTGAACAAGTGTAGGGTGGATGCCGTCGTGGCTGGATGGATCTTGTCCCGAAGATTTGCTGGATGAATGCCGTGGTCTAATAGTACCGTCATGGCTGGTCTAATGGTACCGGAATGGACAGCTGGTTGACGTATAGGGGACGAATGCAGTCGTGGCTGGATGGATCCTGTCCTTACGATTCCCTGGACCAATGTTGCAGGCCAATGGCAACAGACGAGTGCGAATGTCATCAACTAGGATAAATCATCCAAGATTGCCAATCAGCAAATAAGCCAATCAGCAAATAAGGGCGAATGCCGTCGTGGCTCGGGGGTGCCTATCTTGATGCCCTGTTTGGAAGAATAGCACGGTTTAATGGGGGACATCTGGAGAATGCGAATTCAAATGCCAACAACTCGGATGTGTTTGTAGAAGGCAGCCGGTCGGTTAATACCATTTAGTCATGCTGTAGTGGCTTGAGGTTCCACGTGTCGAAGGCTTGTAGGATGCAAATTTTGTTGGAAGGCATCAAGCGAATGCGGATGCCAGAGTGGTCTGGTGGTTCCATGTCTTGTGGACTGGTTGGACGAATGACAATGCTGTTCGTCGACTATTGCACGAATGCAAATGCCAAAACAGTGGATGAATGCGGAAATCCGGGCTTGTGATGCAAATGCCGTAGACCCACGTGAGCATCAAAGGAGACGTCAGGATGGGCAGATGCCGTGGACGGAAGGGGAATTCCAGGTGTTTTGCAGGTGTCAACCCTCTGCGGAGTGGTGCAGTCAGATTGCTTGATGATTCAATAGGCAGATAAATGCGAATATATCTTAGAGCAAGGAGTGGTGGCCCAGCATGGTGACAAAATTCCGAGATGAACCGTATCTCGTCACCTGCCAGGTTACACTTGAGACGGTTGGGAGTAGTTAACTTTGCTTGTTTTGATGAAGTTCACTCGAAATGAGGTTTGGTGGACGTTGCAGACATTGGTTGTCTGGAAGAGGTTCCCTCGAACCGTGGATGTTGGTATAGCCAAATTCGTGAAGAGATGCTTCAAGTCTCGTCACGTGCCAAGTTACGATCGAGACAAAAGCGGGAGTTGTAGATGTCTGGAATCTGCTCACTCGAAACGTGGATGTAGGTGTTCCTCTGATCGGGACGAGCTGCGTGGTAGGATCGCGTCTCGTCACGTGCCAAGTTACGATCGAGACGAGGGCAGACGGTACTTGTCTGGAAGAGGTTCACACGAAACGTGGGTCTGGTATAGTCATGATCGAGACGAGGTGCAATTGACCCATGCCTCGTCATGTGCCCAGTTGGAAACAAGCGCGGAATTTGCAGACGTCACTTGTCTAGAAGAGGTCCACTCGAAAAGTGGATCTTAAGGTGTAGCCACGATCGAGACGAGATGCACAGCCGAACCGTGTCTCGTTACGTGCCAAGTTACGATCGAAACAAGAGTGGAAGTTGTTGACGATGCTTGTCTAGAAGAGGTTCACTCGAAACGTGGGTACTGGTGTACCCAAGGTAGAGACGAGATGCAGATCAGAACCATGTCTCGACACGTGCCAAGTTATGACCGAAAGTTGTCGAAATGCTTGTCTATAAGAGGTTCACTTGAACGTGGGTCCTGGTGTGGCCACGGTTAAGAGATGGAGTGCAGAACCAAGTCCCGTCACGTGCCAGGTTACGATCGAGAAGAAAGCGGACGCTGTAGACGATGCTTGCCTCGAAAAGGTTGACTTGAACGTGGATCCAGGTGTACTCACAATCGAGACAAGGCAGAGCAGAAACCTGTCTCGTCACGTGCCAAGTTACGATAGAGACAGGGTGGAAGTTGCAGACGGTGGTTGTCTGGCGGAGCTGATGTCACAATCTCGGCGGGCCATGGAGTGGATCGTGTCTCATTACGTGCCAAGTTACGATTGAGAGAATGGGGGGAGTTGCAACCGTTGTTTGTCTGGAAGAGGTTCACTCGAAACGTGGGTGCAGGTGTAGCAAAGATCGAGACAAGCTCCGGAGATGAATCAGTCTTGTCACGTGCCAAGTAACGATTGAGACAGTGTTGGAAGTTTCAAACGATGCTGTCTGAAGATGTGCCGAGCAGAAATATGTCTCGTCACGTGCCAAGTTACGATCGAAGTGGGGTTTAGAAGCTGAAGACTTTCAGTGCTGTGTGTCTCATTGTGTGTCTGGTTACGCCGAGACAGGCTGGAGTTGTGACGTTGAGAGTCCTCAACTTTTCGTCGAAATGTGGTTCCAGATGCAGCCACAATCGAAGTGAGCTTGAAAAATAGATCGTACCTCATCATGTGCCAAATTACGTTTGAGAGAAGGATGGATGACGTAGACGTTGCCAGACTGGAGGGTGTTCATGAGGGTTAGCGGTAGGAGGGGGCTTCCTCCACCATTGGTTGATGGACCCTTGTCTTGAAAACTTGATGGACGAATGGCATACTTCATTGGGAGTCCACGGACGAATGCAAATGCTAGTGGTCCAAAGGGGTCCAAGTCATGTGTGGGTGAGAAGAATGCAGGTGCAGCTGGGCGGCCATTGCGCGAATGCGAATGCTGGTGGTCCAGAGGTTCCCAGTCCTGTGTAAGTGAATGCAGGTGCAGCTGGGTGGGCATTGCATGAATGTGAATACTGGTGGCCCAGAGGTTCCCAGTCACGTGTAGGTGAATGGAGGTGCAGCTGGGCGGCCATTGCACGAATGCCAATGAGAATGCTGGTGGTACTGCCGACACAGTCCATGAATAGTGCTCGTGTTGACTCCATGCTTGGTGGCGCCATATGGTGACAAAATTTCAGAGAAACATTAGGGTGTTTCAAAAAATCGAAATACTAATATGTGAGTGTCCCACCCTGCAATTCTGTTCCTCTATACGTGAAACAATTCTGTTCCTCTATACGTGAAACAATTCTGGAAAAATTTCAGCTACTTTGAAACATATTTAGGGGTAGCTCACGGGCGTTGAAGATTCTCATATTGACAGCATTAAAATACACAGATTCTACATTACTCTTCAATCTGCTAACTGCTAATTGTGAAATTTCTTTCTTATAATGGCTGCCCCACTTGCCCCAGCACCAGCGCCTGCAGCTAGTGTGAAAACGAGACATAAAAGCAGTTTTATGGTGAAATTGGAAGTAAATTTACCATGGAACAGGGTAAATTACCATCTGAGTGTTTATTTCACCATGGGAACGATGGGTGAAGTGGTTGTCCTTCTAGCTGGCAAGGAATCCTACGCTGAAAATAGGAAAAGAAATTGTTGGAAAGGAAAAAGCAAGCTGCTGAATACCGAACAGGAGCGGCACCATGGCATCGGTTGTGTTCTAAAGTGGAGTGAAGAAGACTCCGCAAGTTATGGTGATAAAACCATTGATGTCGGCATTTATGCTCAAACTTCAACTTGTAAAAAGCAAACCACAAAGAACCAAAAACTGACTCCAGAACTGGTGACTCCTTGGACAGAACTGATGTCTCCTTGGACGGAACTCAAATGAGTGACCATGCAGCTAAATTCATTTTAACAGCCTCGTCAAAGAGTGTGGGGCATAACTTTGATGAGTTGAACGTAAGGCCTTCTACCATTTATATATCGCGGAGTCATATTCGAAAAGAACTTGCTTCACAGTTGAAGTCAGAATATACTCCTGAAGTCTCACTCATTGTCCGCTGGGATGGGAAACTATACTTCCAGACTTGATGAGGTGAGTGATCCCCTTCCTGTCCTTGTTTCGGGTGCTTGAGTCAATCAGTTGTTGGGAGGATATTCCTAACTTTATCAGGCACAGGAGAGGCGCAAGCATCTGCTGTCGTTAAGTTACTGAATGATTGGGGAATCACCAGCCATGTCAATGCCATGTGCTTTGAACAGCCTTAACAAACAAAGGAAGTGTGAATGGGGCACGAGTTCTGCCCAATGGATGGCGAAACCGTTGATCACCTTGAAGATTTTCATGTTGCAAGCACAGTTCAAACTTACTGCCTCAGAAAGGATGGGTTTACGCAATGTTTGAGTGTTTGTAATAAAGTCTGTACATAGAGCTTCATTTACCACTCCCCATGCAGTGTCTGGTCGTGTGAATGATCTAGACTTCCTCCAAAAACTTTCAATGTATGATGCTGTAAACTCCAGTTTGTCGAAAGCTGCATTCTCCAAATTTTAAGCACATCTCTGGTACCCGAGTGAAGAATTGTCAGGACTTGCTTTCTTTGATGATTCCTTTGTCTCACTCAAGTGCAGGCAAAACATGTTACAGGCCATTGCAGAAAGCGGTCATGAAAGTATGACGGAACGACCATCACCAACTAGGTGCTACTCAGCGAAAGGATATTTCAACTTTCAATGCAGCTGATTTTGTGACAGAACACACTGAAAATCTTCACTATTTAAACATACCAACAGACTTTTTGCAGTCTGACCTAGACTCATGAAATGCCAGAGAAGATTGTAAACAGGCCTAGATATAGTTCTAAACCTTTGACAATGCCGAGTTTAGAGTAGCATTAATTACAGAGTTTAACGCTTTGATTACTGAAGACGAGCATGAAAAACAATTTCTTCTACAAGTCATTACCAACCGCCGTCACCATTTTCTGAAATGCAGGAAAACTGACCTTTACATGGAGAAGGACTAGGAATTCTACCATTTTAGTATAATAGCAGACTACAAGTATTGTTATTTTAATGTTCATTATTCAATTATTTATAGTTTCACAAGTTCAGTTGTCATCGTATACAATGGTAGCGTTGCACTGTGCTTTGTGTCGCATAGCGTATATTGTAAAGTACCGTAAATCGCGTGTTAAACGCCCATGGGCTTATGCAGTTAATTTGGCTAAAATCGGGGGTGGGCGTTAAAAAGATCATCCGCAAATTTGTAAACAAAATAATGGCTCCGCGTCTCGTTCGTTATCGGGATCAACCAGACAAATCTGCCCACCATGGTAAAACTGACTCTCTTTATCACGTTTTTAACATCTACACGAGTTTACATTAAACCTCCACAGTGTGTATTATATAAATCCTTTAATATTAAATTACAAAAAAATTGCAAATAAATTTCGTTAAGTTTTAAGTAAACCTAGCTAAAGTAACTACATCGTTCTCCAGTTTCATTTAAGCCTAATTTGAAGCACTTTACCTTTGGAACAATCACCACAGCCAAGAGTTATTTTTTTAATAGCTCCTTGTATCATGAACAGTCGCAAGTGTTTGGGATGTAGTTTACATCAGTTTAATTAAATTCGAACAGGTTTAAATGCAATAAATTCGAATTGCAGTAGTCTCTGCAGCTCACTCACAAAGCAAACGATTGCACTCAGTGGTTATCTGGAAGGAGCACAATTGCCAGTAAAACTGTAGAGTCTTGTGGTACAACAAAGTAAGGTTTAAACATTATTATTGCGTTATTATTAAGTAATAAAAGTTTGTTACACTGGAATTTTATTTAGCTTTCACGATTATGAAAAATAAAAATTCTAATATACACTTTTTAAAAGTATAATTATCAATAACTTTTACCGGGAACCAGTCAGCTCGTGCACCTGTCGATATCCAAGGTGGTATCCATGATAACTGCTGGTGAGCAGTTCAGCAGTAAATTAACAAATTAATTTTGAGAATATCTAATTTCAATAATTTTATATTATGAATTTAATTTGTTCCCATTTAATAACACATAATGTTGATATTTATTTTAAACTTGAGCTGAGGGATACAATATGACTAAGCCATTATTTACTGCTGAGCTATGATTGATGACCTTGTGTTCAGAGATCAATTCTGATGCCCTCAGCTGAATATCGTTTGTAATCCAGTCCTGTTTTTGTAATGTAACTTTTAAGTTTGAGATGAGAAAACGACCGAATTCAAGGAAAATGATGTTGAAGAGAAGAAATAAACCTTTTGAGCCACGTGTCATGTAACAGACTGAAAATAACGTCATCCATGTTATTTTCCTAATGTCAAGTTACTGTTAAAGGTACTCAAGGATAGTTTAGGACACAGTTATTGCCTAGTCACTGGTATACTCCTAATTATTGTTAAAAGCATAACTGTAATTAAAAAAAATTATGTAGGTTATGTGAAAGAGAAATATGATGCTTTCATGATTTTGACTTTACAGCATTTTAGGGGGGTGGGCTTTAGCTCCAACTGGGCGTTTAATACACGATTTACAGTAGTTCTTAATGTTGTCTAATCTGTCTAAATTTTTGTAGGATTTATTTTCTCCTATAGAGGAACAAAATTAGAGGGTGGGACACATGAATTATTAAATTTAATTTTTACCCATACTGTATGAAACACCCTAAGAAACATGTAAAAGATAAAGCATTCATGAACGAATGCGAATGTTGAAGCAAGATAAGGCGGCACAGGCAACTGCACTGCAGGTCACCTTGAGAACCAAAGATGTGAGTGCTTTCGAAAAAACTCTATTTAGGTTGGGTTGGCAAGCTGGGAGGATCGGCGCCATTTCGAATCTCAAGGCAAAGAGAGCATAAATGCAAAAATTAACAGGTATAGTATTTTCTCAGCAATAATGAAAAATAATTTTCAACTTTTTTTTCAACCTCAAAATGTTTCTATGCCAAATTCGATAAAAAAAAAATGCACAAAATAGAATCCAAATTTATAAAGGGAACGTGCGAATCTGAGCCGAATAATGTGGTCTCCATGTTCACCCTTTTTCATGCCATATGAAAAAATAATAAAAAGCCATTGTTAGCACCCTCCAGAACTGTAAAGGGACAAGCGATGTCAAATGAAACGGGAATAGTTTTGAAGTCCAAAATTACATCCAAATTTACGATTAAGGTAAACATTGGCTGTATTGCACTTGGATTGATACATGCGGTAAAAGAGGTTTAAGACGTAATTTTAGAAGCAAAAATATCATAAAAAAATCGGATATTTTAACCGGTTAAAATTAGATCATAAAAATACTAAAAATGCTCAATTCGCTTTATTTGGCTTTTCCCATGCTCAACCCACCAACTTTTTAAAAAAATTTTGAATTCAACACCTGTTGCCCGTTTTTCCCGCTAGGCGCGCTGTATATCTGTTACAGCCGCCTGCCTCCTAGGGAAAACCCCATTCGCTTTTGAAGCGTTCTTGTTTGGCGAAAGTGGGGAGACGGGCGGGTTGTACTGAAGGTAAGTATTTTTAAGATAGTAAAACGTTATCTTACCACGAACTCGTTGAAGATCGTTTTTTTGGCCAAGCTGAAAATATACATCACCTGTTTTTTATGCACTCTCCCGGGGTCTCATTGCTTCTTCCAGAGAAAGAAAGTTGGCTTCCCTGCCAGTCCTGTAGTGATTCCTCTGCGCATGTGCGGAAGCAGTCCTCCTATATAAGCGCTGGGGCAGCGTCATTCCTCATCCTTTTTCGATCCTCTCAATTGTCACCAAGGTAACTGAAGAGGGGAAGAAGAGCGGGCTGGCGCCAACAACAGGTAATGTATATTTTCAGCTTGGCAATAAAAACGATCTTCAACCAGTTCCTGGTAAGATAACGTTTTTAGTTGCCCTGAATATATCCATTACCTGTTCTTTATGCACTCAACCGACTTCGTCACCTAGGCCTTGGTGATGCCGCCCAGGCTACGGACTGGCCTAAGCCAACTGGCTCAGCGAACCTGAAAGCAACCGGAGAAGAATGTGAGTGAAGATGTGTCAGCGCAGGTCGGAAGGAAGGTCATCGCGGATCTGGAAGACGCTACGGAGTATCGTCGGTGAGTGTTGGAAGGGAGTTGGAGCGGAAGCGACTTGAAGGACAGAGTGGTTGCAAACAGGGTCCAGGGTAAAGGAGAAACAGCCTCCCAAGGTGACGGAGATCCTCAGGAAAATGTTGCTGTAACGAAGTTACAGTAACAGAAGTTTATACTGAATATAGAAAAACTCCAAAATACCAGTGTTACCTGGTTGATTTTGTTTCTATTGCCTGTTAAAAATAAACATTTCCTTTTTTATAGCATTCACCTTCTCAAAATGCTGTTCAATCTAGAGAAATTAAATCGAAGATGTCCTTACGGTTCGCTACCATCATATAAAAGCCGAAGCGGAACGGTATGCTCACCTTTTCGAACCTCTATTGTGCTCAAATGGCAACAAGAGGGGAGGAGGGTGGGATCAAGGTAATGTATATTTTCATTTTCAACAGACAATAGAAACCAACATCAACCAGGTAACACTGGTATTTTGGAGTTTCTCGTTGCCTTGAAAATATCCATTACCTTTTTTATAGCAATTCCATAGACTTTGTCAAGGCGGCGGGCGCCATTTGACTCAAGAGTATATGTCGGACAGCTACGAATGGCCCGATGCGGTAAAGTCCCTCAGCTTGATACATATCCCTGAGATAGTGGGACGTAAAGACTGTGGATGTCTCCAAGAGGCAGCTTTCATTATGTCAGTGATGGGAATGTTGCTGTAGTGAGCCAAGGACGAGGAGATTGCACGAAGTTCATGGGCCGTTACTCTGATACCGTCAGAGACGCAGTTGATGTCAAGTGCTCGTGGGCTTGTGTTAAGCTAGGTGGCAACCATGCGTGTCGAAGTCGTTCTGACCTTGTTACTAAAGGGAAGGAATAATTGTGAGCGTCCTCGGCGTATAGGTTTGGAAGCCTTTAGATAGAAACGAATCGCCCGGACTGGGCAGAGAGCCCGTTCCTCTTCGTCACCTAGGATGGTAGATAGGGAACGAATGATGAAGGGACGAGTTCGTTCGTCAGGTTTCTGAGTCTTACCACGAAACGATGCTCTTGGAGTTAGTGTTACACCAGCGTAGTCAGGTAGGAAGAAGCAGTCTTTTTCCGTGGCAGAAAGGGCCTGTAATTCGCTGCATCGGCGGCAGGCAGCTAGAGCCACTAGGAACACCATTTTCCTTGTAAGGTGGCCGAGTCTGGACAAGCTCATGGGTTCGTACGGCGGAGTCATGAGTGCTGTAAGGACGATGGAAATATCCCAATCGGGAAATTGCCCAGTAATGCGTGGCCGGTCCAGGTGGAAGGAATGGATTAAGGACGAAATTCTGTAATCTGTGAGGAGGTTTGTGTTAGCGGCCGCTTTGAAGACAACATTCAGGGCGGAATGATATACTAAGATTGTGGAGCCCCCGACACCGCTGTTGAACCGGAGAAGGTCTTACATGGGGGGGGGGGGGAAGGGTTGATAGGATCAACCTGTTCCGTGATACACCATCACTTACTTCTTTAAATTTAACGCAGTACCAAAAGTGTTCCAGTTACTCCAATTACTCCAGTTACTCCAGTTACAGTGATAATGAACGAAAACCGAAGTAAATCATCCTTTCCATCGGTATTTGCCGTGATACACCAATGAACCCATCGTTTCCAGTGACTGACGTAAATCTTGTTGGTAGAGGATCGGACGGCTCGTGATGCAAGGCCTCGTCCTCCAGAATGCCAGATGCTCGGAGAAGTTGGATGATAGTTGCCACCCGTAGAGTCGTAATGCTTGGTGGTTCGGGTGGAGGACCGTTCCTCCGTATTAGGACAAGAGGTCCGGACGGCTCGGTAGGCGGCGAGGAGAGTCGATGAGGAGGCTGAGCAGCAGCGGGAACCAGGCTGCTACTGACCAATTCGGTGCTATTAAGAGGAATCGTCCGTGTGAGCTGCCAATTTTGCGGAGGACAAGAGGGGAGGGGGAGGCGTATGCATAGAGGTGATCCCAATTCAAGGTTAATGCGTCCATCGCCCAAGCACGAGAATTCGGGAAGGGACTGACAAATAGGGGAATTCTGGCATTGTACCACGTGGCGAAGAGGTCAACCATTGGGTGTTCCCAAAGGTGGAACAGAATAGAGCAAATGATTGAGTGTAGCGTCCATTCGCTGGTGGGTGGTTCCTGACGAGAGAGGGAATAGGCAATTGCGTTCAGCGACCCCGGAATGTGGAGTGGTGAAGGTAGACATGAAGTTGAATGCACAGTCGGAAAATCTGAAAGGTGACTTGATGGAGGGATAGGGAGTGTGTTCCGCCGCCCTTCTGGAGGTAAGCAACAGCAGTAGCTATGTATATGTAGTCTATGTGTAGTTGTACTGTTTGTCCTGTTACATGGTCTCGAAAATGTTTAAGTCCGCGAAGGACAGCTAATAGTTCTAGGTGATTGATGTGGAACGTCGTTCCAGTTGGCCATTTGCCGGAGATGGTTAGGTTGTGGATGTGGGCTCCCCATCCTGATTGGGATGCGTCCGTGAAAAGATGGACTTGTGGGAAAAGCTCGTGAAGGGGAACTGTAGCTGTCAGGTTGAGGACGTCCGTCCACCACTTGAAGGTATTGGTGGGAAAGGAGGGACCAAAAGGTTGGGATGGCAAAGTTAGTGCCAGTTATGGATTGCCCAGTGGGCGGAACGGTAATGATGTAACGGTCGCACCATCCACCTACCGTAAGGAAGGAGGTTTGCGAAGGAGTCGATGATTCTGATGGTGGAGGCAAGATCTCGTTAAGTGTGGAGAGGCGTGTGCAGGAAGGTGTTGGCGTATCGTAGGTGATTTTCGATGCGTTCCGGGGATGGCATGACTGTCGATTTTTTTGAGGTCGAAGAATACTCCTAAGAACACAAAAGATTGAGCGGGCTGGAGACGTGATTTTGAAAGGTTTATGCCTAGTCCCAGGCGATGAAAAAGAGACACTACGTCGTGTAAATTGTTGGAGAGTGTCGCTTGGTTGGGATGGGGCAGAAGACAAATCGTCGAGGAAGGCATTCCGAAAAAGTCAATTCACAAAAAAAAATCTCGCACATTTCACACAAAAACTAGACACTTACTCCTATGTCCAGCAAATTTCAACAACTAACTGTTGTCATCATCAGGCTTTTAACCCTTTTGAGTCCGAGCTACGATACATCGTTGCTCAAAAATAACGCCGTAAACGTTTGAGGAACGATACATCGTTCACTCAGTTCTACGCCCTGTTAAAAAAAAAAAAAATCCTATTGCGTACATTGGAGGGCAACTCCGATTGAAGCAGGTATTTTGGTACGTATATTTAAGGTTTATCTGTTTATTTAATTCAAATCATCTTTTTATTACCTTAAGTCGAT
Source organism: Lithobius niger (assembly GCA_023313725.1). Taxonomy (NCBI): domain Eukaryota; kingdom Metazoa; phylum Arthropoda; class Chilopoda; order Lithobiomorpha; family Lithobiidae; genus Lithobius; species Lithobius niger. The sequence continues at coordinate 60,996 of JAHWFP010198810.1, read as the reverse complement.
GTTATTGTTGGCATCGTCACCAAATTCGACGTGAAAATTGCGTTTGTTTGCTGAAAACAGCCCTCGGTTCAAACGATCGTATCTCCGGAACTACGCAACGTGCAGCCGCCATCTTGAGTGCGTTCGAGAGAGGGGATTTCCAATTTTCTAGCACGCGAAAAATGATGTCATCAACCCCAACGTCACTGCCTGTATTCCTCGAATGAAAAGTGCTGTTTCAACGGCCCTTGTTCAAATTCTTCCCGATCGCGTGCTATCGCGTGCGCTGATTGGTTCGTTCGCGGCACGAGACCCGTCGGCCGTTCATTCGTGACGTCACGCGAAGCGAGTCAAGGTCGTATCCATTGGCGCTAGCAGGAGCGCGTGCGCTTGCAGGCAGCCGGTCAATATGGCCGCTCAGAACGAAATGGTAGTGAGCTTTCAGCGATCGTAAATATTGGGGGAATAAAGCAACTTTAAACTATTTTTACGGTAATAAAACATAAAATAATGATTTCGGAAGTAATAACAGGCGTTGTGACGGAAGAATATCGAGTGGATGTTATCAGTCCGAGTACTGTAAGTTGAAACTTTCGTTAGCGCTGTTTACATAGTCGAACTTTAGGATTTTTTCTAATAAAGAAAACGTACGACGATGGTCCCAATTATATTTCGGTTCAATAATTTACAATATAATTATTACGTCTGCGAATTTTTATACGCCAAGACCGCTTAGTTTTTTTAAGTACAATTTATTTTCGCGAGGCATGCAACTTGTTCATGGCATCCATGTTGCGGCCATGGATTTTCTCGCTCGCGAATTGAAAAAATGACTCGGACTCAAAAGGGTTAAGGTCGATTTAGTCCCTGATCCCATCTTGCTTCAACGTTGTTTACAAGTGCCGTTTTCGAACTCGCCAGTAATCGTGGCCTACTACATTTTTCGGGAGACTTATTATTACATCAGCCAAGGGGGGGATGGCGCAAAAATTGGACTGGGAGGTCGCTGAGTGCATGAAAAAGTATGTGAGAAGCGCCAGTAGGCTTAGGAAGACTGAGGATTTACTTAAAAGAAATTGAACACCTAGTGCTCGAAGAGGATGAAATTCTGGTCTCCTTCGATGTTGTGAAGCTTTTCCCCAGTCTCTCTCACCGGTTGATATTAGAGATGCTCGCTTTCTCGATACGAAGGTGGGGTGTACCAAAGAAAGAATTTGAGAAGGACAGGGCTTAGTTAAAAATTCTTCTAGCCTCGATCTATGTGGAGTACGGAGGGAGAACGTATTGGCAAGTTAGTGGAGCTCCAATGGGCTACTCCAGCTCGCCCATCATTGCCGAGATGGTTTTACAGCACCTTGACGAGATGGTCGTAGGGTCTGGTTTGGGAGTATGGATATGGAAGCGATTTGTTGATGATTTTTTCGCGGTGCTAAAGAAGAGACAACTAGAATGCATTATGGAGAAAGTTAACAACTGGAGGTGTAGACTGGCCTTTACGGCAGAGAAGGGAGAAAATGGGCCACTCCCATTCCTGGATATGAGAGTGAAGAGGAGTGAGGGAGGAAGATTAAAGTTTGAACCGTATGTGAAACCAATGTAGACGAAGAGGGCCATCCCGTACAACTCGGGCCATCCGAAAGAACAACTCAGAGCTATTGCCCAAAATGAATTTGTTAGGCTAGTGAGAAACACTAATGAAATGGAAAAAACTGGGCCGTCCTTGGAAGAAGCAAAAGAAAAGTTTCTTGGATTGGGATACCCAGGGGGAATGCTGAATCGGCTTAAGAAGAATGCGTACTCAATTGTGTCGTTAGCTAAGGCCATGAAAAAAAATTGTTTGGTTTACGGGCGAGCTAGCAAATTGAAGCACTAGGCCAAACAGGCATTTTATTTTATTTTTTATTTTATTTAACTGACCCATTTTTCTTCAACAAGTAAAGCTGAAAGCGGACAACATGTGAAGAAAGCCTAAAAAATTATATAATATATGGCAAAAAAATAAAATATACTGCTAATAAGTTATTTGTCATCTAGTATCCAGTGTTTTTTCTAAGTTTTTGGCACATAACTTTTTAGTGGTTTGAGCTAGAGGTTTGAAATTAGCACCATTGAAAAGCTCGTTTCGAGCCGGTTAAAATGGTATATTGGAATGTCAAAAACGGTCAAAATTTAGCAGAAATATGATTTTTAGTGGATGGACCAAGATGTTCAAATAAAAAATTTTGACACGCGATAATTTAAGGCACCCCCGCACGCACCTGTAAACCAGACAATTAACTTTGCATGGCCTAAAAGAAGAGAGCGAGAAGTGAATGAGTATGTCAGCAAGACTGCGAAGAGAGAAGAAAAACCACGAGCGAGTTTGACTTACCTTGAGGGAGTGACTGGCCAGATTCGAGACGTCTTGAGGAAGCGAGGCTTGAATGCGTGCTTGAAGAATGTGGAGGGCTTGAAAAAACTTATTAGCAACAAAGTGAAGAAAAGTGTGACTGTCCAACATCAAGCTCACATGACACAAAAGGAGAAGGATGAACAGGCAATGGGACGTGTTGCGAATACGAGAGAAGCGGTGTACCGTGTCCCATGCAATGACTGTGAGGCAGTATATATTGGCGAGACCAGAAAAGGAGTACGAGTGAGACTGGAACAACACGTGGCAAATGTAAGAAATAAGAAGAACGACAACGGAATAGCAGTGCATTGAATGGAGACACATCACACAATAGATTGGGAAAAAATCAGGACGCCTTTGAGTTCAAACTCAGCAAGAGATAAACATCTTAGGTGTCTGGAATCAGTAGCAATTAAACAACATGAATTGCATAAAAAACCACTAATGAACATTCAAGGACCATCAAATCCTGACGTGGGCCACCTGGTTAACGTTGAACTGGAAAGAGAATTGAGTAGGCGATGGGATCTCAGCGAGCAGAATGCCGACGTGCAACGGCCCGAAAAATGTAGTAGGCCACGATTACCGGCGAGTTCGAAAACAACGGTAAAACAACGGCACTTGTAAACAACGTTGAAGCAAGATGTGATCAGGGACTAAATCGACCTTAACCTCTTGACGACCAGGCTCTCTCAGCCATACTCCTTGCAGCTACCAGCACGTCTTTTGCTTCCCTGCAGTGCACTGGATTACTTCCCTGCTATCGCATTTTTAGCTTTCATGATTTCGCGAATTAGTTTCAAATTAATGAAAAAATATATTTTCATTAACATATTATCAAATTATTGGAATTATAAGCAAACAGTGAGCATCCTTACAACAATGTACTTGTATTATAAAGGCCCAGGAATATCCTTACTGTACTAATAATTATTGGACTCCATGAAAATAATGGTATAATAGTAGGAATTACTACTATAAATAAGTAAAACTAGTCCAATAATAACAAATATTTATTTGTACATGTAGTACAATTATTCACTGCAGCCTTTTATTTGCGTTCTGAAAACGATTTTCTATCGACAAAATAAACCAAACCATTTTGGTTCCCACTCCGTAAATTTGGGTCAAAATGGAAATTTCAAACTTTTTTGTATGCAAGTGAAATATTTTTTTTACCAAATAAATTCGCAAATTTAACCCTTTGAGAGCTGCGTTTTTTTTATATCTCCAAAAAAGTAGGGGTAACCTGGACGGGGCTCGAACTGGCAACCTGAAGGAGCTGTAACGTGAGGCACACGCCTCTACCAACTCGGCCACGGCCGTCTCTAGAGTCGGCTTGTTAAGGGAACCTAGTATTGTTGTCATTCCTGCATTGTTGGCCATCTCGCGCGTAGTAAGGACTCTGTTTTTAATACTTCAACCTGTGCTTGTGTTTGGCCCGAGATTTTCTCGGGTTTAGCACTCAAAGGATTAACTGTTTTCCAGAAGTTTGGTGAATCGCAAATAAACTCGTCCCAGTCGTCAGTTTTTTTTTTACTGCAACTTATGCGTTCAACAAGTTTTTTTTCCATAACAAATAATATTTTGCTACTTAAGTTGCTGGGGGGGAAGGGGGTGGGATGCATGTAAATACGTAGATATAAAAGTGGACATCGCACAGATGATTTAAAAAAAATACTGTCATAAGAGTTTTTTATACAGCGAAAACACATTATGAGCGTAGCCTAATGTTTGTTGACGTCGTCTGCACGCAAATGGCAACGCCACACAACAAACATTTTTGTTTTAAAAAAATCAACAATTTAAATAGCTAACACGGTCTTTCCTTTCTTTACAAGTCGCACAGTACACTAAAAAATGTGTCAAAACAACTCTAAATCGATTTGGTTTTGACCGACGGACAGCCCGTATTTGTTAGGCCTAATTACAGTGTAGAAGAAATGAGCCGGTCGGAGCAGCTCACGTAATCGGAAGGCCGGCGCGATCCTCACGGCATGAATTTGGCCAGTCGGCCGGACGGAAAATGATCGTAATGCAAAGTAAATACGAAGCGTTTTTCTTACCTTGCACTGTGTAGACCTCTGCTGGACTTTTGTTGACGTTGAAATTGAAGTCTGGAGCAATGTATTTATCACTTTAGAGCACATTTCTCACAATAATATACACAAACTATTGAAAAAACCGCAACTACACGGCTCACTCAACTGCTACCGTATCCTGCAGTTTAGCGGCGCCATTGTTGAACCTAAACGTCCGTAATTTTATCCACCAAAACCGCCGTCGTATGTATTGTCAAATTCAATTGGTTAACTGTTTGTGACGTCAACACGGTTCAGGCCAATAACACGATGATACTGGCCGAAAACAAACAAGCGATTGGCACGATACCAGACAAAAGAACACTCATTGTTGTAGGATGGGGCAGCACGACGTACATGCGTACGCCCTGGTAGCGCGCCATTGACAATGTTTGACGTACATGCAAGCGCGCTGGTAGGCAAGAGGTTAAAAGCCTGATGATGACAACAGTTAGTTGTTGAAAATTTGCTGGACATAGGAGTAAGTGTCTAGTTTGTAGAAATGTGCGTGATTTTTTTTTTTGTGAATTGACTTTTTTGGAATATCATCACGTTCGACAGTACGAACTTCAACGAAGTTTTTCGTGAGGAAGGCATGTATGCGGATGCTTTGTTGGTGAAGATAGGCGCGGACGGGGCGCAGGACCATAGCGAAGATGCGTGGGCGGCATTCGGTCCGAAGGGTAGGTAGCGGAACTCTAACACCGTTCAGTCTAGCAGAAAGCGGAATAGGAGGTGGACAGATGCATGTAGCGGAATATAAAGGTATGCGTCTGCAAGATCTAGTGAAACTGTCCAATCGTTGGGTTGTAATGATTCTCGGATGGAAGAGACTGTTTCCACTTGAAAGAGTGGATTGAGGGTTAACTGATTCAGTGGTTTCAAGTTGAAAATCAGGCGCGTTCCGCCTGATTTCTTGCTGCATAGAAAGATGCTGCTGTAGAAGCCCGAGGTGAGCGGGAGTAACACAACACGAATTGCTTGCTTTTGAAGGAGAGTCGTTATTTCTGTTCAGAGCGGAACGGGAGCTGGTGCTTCCAGTTCCCAGGGTGGGTCTTGCACAGGGGGCTTCCGTAAAAACTTTGGCTTGAAGCCATTTAAAACAATTGAGAGAATTATTGGATCTGAGGTTACCTTCTGCCAAGCTTTGACATGGAACCGAAGACGTCCCCCTACTTCTTGTGGGAGAGGTGGAATGTCAGTAATTGTCGCGTCCCCTGTTGCGGGAACGAGAGGAGGAACGTTGTCGTCTGTCTGGAGTGGAGGGACGTCCCAGGGAACGACCACGTCCTTGTCCCTGGGAACAGGACGGAAAGGGCGATGCAGAACGTGGCACCAGAAGTGGAGCAGGGTCTGGTGCTTTTGCGACCTTCCAATCGTCCTTAGGTTGTTCAGACTTGGAGGACGGGACGGAATGTTGTCGGCGATTCTGGCGATTCTTGTTGTAACAAGGCTTGCGGGAGATGTCGCGGTGAGGGGCCACTTTAGGAATCAATTCGCAGAACAGGGATTCTGATTCGTGAATGGGCTTATTTCGGAGATGACGAGTGGAATCCTGGAGATTAGGTGCAGTGTTTAGAGCTATTTCTCGTTAAGAGGAGCGTAGAGTTGAAGAGTGCGCGCGTGAACCAATTCGTGGCATGGTAGGTGGCAAAGCAACTCTTCCTAAAAACTTGATTAATGAGAAAGGCTAGTTGGCGGGTGTCCTAAGGACGTCCGCTTGGGACGCAGCACGAGGTCCAAGGCAGAGGATGCGGTCGTTGTCACGCAGGACGAAAACAGGAACCGCAGTTCGTCGAGGAAGATAGAGGTTGGAACCGAAATCCAGCTTAGTATCAGCGATGAGGAACTCCGACTGAGGGTAAGTGTCAAAGTTTCTTGGATTGGCCGTTCCTTCTTCGATAGGACGGAAGAGGTAACTATCACGGCCCGGATGAGGCGGAGGCAGATCTTTATCTAATTGAAGAGGCGTTCCGTTACCGAGGAGGACGCCGCCGGTACTGAGTAGCGTCGCGAGAAGCGTGGTTGACTGTCCCAGCAACGGTGGTTGGTGTGGGAGTTGGTCAAGCAGGCCAAAGCCAAAACCAGTTGCAAAGCCTCGGTTCTTGGAGACTGGGTCGGAAGTAGAGGATGGCTTGTACAGGAAGCAGTCCGGAACGACCCCCTCAACTGTCTTTAATAACTCTGGAAGTGGGATTTCCGAGGGATCAGGGTCTCCCTGGAACGGAGGGCCAGGTTGATCTGAAAGGGACGGGTCCGGTGAGTAATAAGAGTCAAAGTCGTTGTCTTCAGGAGGATAGGGCGGACTCGGTAATGGAGGCGGCGGAACAGAACATGGAGGCCAATTATCCGGAACGGCAGAGGGACCAGCGTCTTCAATGGAAGGTCAGTGGCGCTTAGGAATGGAAGCAAGTCATGCCGAAGTATAGCCAAATACTGGTTGTTTTCAGTTTAAAAGTTTGAAGGGAAGAGTCCATAAGAGAATGCACCTGGGATGAGGTGAGTGGCTCGTTGGTCCGCTGAGTGGTGGAACGTCCAGTTACCGAAGGTTGGGAGGAATGCGAAGACAAATCCAACGGAGTGAGTTGTGGTCCTACGGAGGAGGCCAGTTTGGCAGCAACTTTCCGGGCTTTGAGTTGGAGTTTAAGGCAAGCATACCATTCCTTTGTTCGAGAGAGTTCCTCGGAAAAGGAACGTATGTCCCGTACCGGCGGAGGCTGGCTACAGGGAATTGGAGATGTAGCTGTCGCAGGGTGCTGGAAGGGACGGCTCGGAAAGAAAGGGATTCGGGGGTGGAAGCGATTGTTCCAAAGAATACTGTTCCGTTGTTAGTTCAAGAATTTCAACATTGTTTGCAACCGGCAAAGCCTGTGGTGGAGATGCCAAAGCCTGTGGTGGAGATGCAGAACGAGGAGTACGGGATGAGGAACCATCCTTTGGCGTTCCTTTAGCTCGGGGCATAGGAATGGCGTTACCGAGGAATGCGGAACATAGCATGAATAACGCAGCAGGAACGAAGTGAACAGCTCAGCGGCTAGAGAAGAAAACGTGAGCATACCGCTCCGCTTCGGCTTTTATATGATGGAGGCTGTGCAGTAACCTGCGCAGTAGACAGCGAACTGGAATGACATCTTCGATTTAATTTCCTTAGATTGAATAGACTTTTGAGAAGGAGAATGCTATAAAAAAAAAGGTAATAATATTTTCAAGGCAACTCGAAACTGACCTAACTACTATTCCAATGGGAAGAAACGGCGGACTCGAATCAAGAGGAACTGAGATGGTGCAGCGGAGTAGGAACGGGGCGAGTCCTGGAGTTTTCATAAACTCAGGCAAGGATCAGGAACTGTACCCCGGAACTGTGAGGAGGGATCGGGAAGATGAAAGCGGGCCGGTACGTGGAATATATCGTCACCGAATTAGTGCCGCAGCGTATTAAGGGTGTCCTCGGTAACCGAGGAACGGAGAAAGACACCGTCTTACGGGAGCACTGTCCGAGGATGCTGAAGAGATGCTGAAACGATGACGACCCAACTAGCAAGGCTCCGGAGTAGCGGGACAATCCAAGCAGAACGCTGGACCAAAGGACACTGTTGAGTGGCGTGGCACGGCTGGAAGAAAGGAAGTTCATTGCAGCTGGAAACCTTGCTGCAGGGACTGCTTGTCCCGGTGACGATCCGCCAGAGGTGAGCAAGGAGGGCTGTTGCAAGTGAGGTTGAGGATTGTGATGAAACGACAACTTTGCTTAAGGATTAACAAGTTGGCATAGGAGCCGAAGGAATTACTGGAGGCGGCGGCGAATCGAAAGGCAGACGGAAGTTCGTAGACACATCCAGTGTCAGTCAAGGGCATGGCTCATGAAAGGCAACGCGGGCGGTGTGAAAAGGCGTGTCAAGGATCGTCTGTATGTAGACCTGGGTTATACAGGGGACAAGCGGAGGGGACGCCTCTTACCATCTTTTAGCAGGTTCAGAGGAGGCATCCCTGAGGGATTGAAGTCACTGAGGAATGGACGACTGTGGTGGCCGAAGGAAGGTGGATCCTAAAGGAAGAAAGAATTCGTCGATCCGTAGGGTCTTGAATTGGCACGGATAGCGAAGCTGCTGGCGGAGCAGGAGCAGGATGCTGGGAAAGACCAGGATTGTCAATGTTAATGCTTTGATCCGTAGGTACGGAGTCTAACCAGGCGGCCATGTAAGAATGGGGTTTCGGTGAGGGGTTCCTTACTCCGATAGGTGGTGGAGCGTGTGGTGATGGAAGGCTGCGATGAGCAGGAGGAAGGGTCCAAGGGACTGAGGAGCGAGGAAGAGACTGCCTTCTTGGGTGCTGACTATCGTGTCGTTACACGGAGAACGCAGCACGTGCAGCGATCCTCGGCACGGAAGAGTTCTTTACTTAGGGTAACGCAAATCGTGACTAGCGGTGGATTGGCTGCTCACAGGAGACGTGGTGGCTGTGGTATCGCCGGGTTAAGCATGTCTTGTTCTGTTGTGCAATTCAAAAATCTCACTGCCGGTGGAGGCCTAAGGACGAAGAGACAAAGTTGTAGTGCCAGCCCTTGTAAAAGGATCATGGAGCGTTAAAAGGTACAGAATACGGGCTAGCAGGAATAAGGATGGAGCGACGCAAGTAGTAGCGGCGCTGGAAGAGTGGGCAGACTGGAAGCGGAGTGCTGATTTGATTGCAGAGAGCCATGCAGCGTAGATCGTGGAAGGATCGCTACCTTAATCTCCTTACAATGGGTGTCCTGTGTGTTGTGTTTTTTTTTTTTTTTTTTTTTTTTTCTGTAGAGGGTCGCAAGTGAGACCAAGACGCTAAGACAAACAGGAGTGGGAAGATGATGGCATAGAAAACATTGGTGCACCAGGATCGTGGACGACAGCGGAGGCAGATTGAGGAGTGCAAATAGCACAACCGCACGTGACGATGAAGGATAGTGGACCAGATTCCAGAAGAGGTTGCGTAGCTTGTGATGCAAAGGAGGCGGAATACTGGAGCTGAGGACAATGAACGAGGACCACGGATCAAAGGAGTTTGCTAACATCATGTGTAGAGAGTGGCGGTGCAGGGGCGACTGGTCTCGCCGAGCGGAGCATAGATCGGAATGGGAGTATGTCGGAAGCGACGGTGTTGGTGGGCAGAGGCGGGATTAACGGTTCGGACAGAAAGGGGTTAGCCAAAGGCAACCCTGGGTCCAAAGAATCTCGATCCGCAGTCAGCTCGAGAACCTCGCTAATCCTAGAAGGATAGGGTTCCAAGGGGACCGACGGTATGGAGCACTGGACGGACCAGTCCTTCTTTCGGTGTCCTCTTTATTCTTGGCATGGCGAAGCTTAAATCGGGGCGGAGTGTAGGTTGGAGCAAGTCCAACAGTGACCGTGTATGATGATGGTTAGAGAAGAAAGATGAGCCTAATCGCACCATCCGCGGTTTTAACAAGGAGGCTGCACAGTGAGATGCACAGTGGGTAGCAATGCGGATGGATACCTTCGTGTGTGCAGCTATCTGATCCGTGGAGCAGACAGTATCCTACCGGCCGTCTTCCTTGAGTTGTCCACCCCCCCCCTCCCTTGCATAGCAGGCAGGGAGGAGAACAAGGATGAATCAAAGATCGTCAATTCATCTTAGGACTGTGAGCCGGATGCAGGAATGCCGGAGCGGCTTCATAGCTGTTGAGCCATGGTGTGGACAGCAACCTGGGCGGCGATTCGCCCCCTCCTCTCCTCCGTTCCTCTCACTCATGAAGGCGGTGTACGCGGCTCGTGAGCTTGCTCTGGGCAGCGGACCGGTCATACGATGAAATCGCAGGGAAGGCAGGTCGCCTCATGTGTTAGACCGTAAAGTGCAGCGTCAGAGAGACTGCCGATTCGGGAAGTAGCGGAGCAGGCGGATCGTGAGGATGGAGAAGGCATAATCGGATCGCTGTGGTCCAATCCTCTTCTTATCCTCGGAGCGGAGTGTCCTTGAAACGGATCGGGGAAGGCTCAAGAGCAATCACACAGGGTGATCGCCCTAGAAGAAACAATCGTACAAAGACATTCGAACTGGAAAGAAGGAGCAATTAGGATAGTCGCCTCGCTGAGTATAGTCACAGTCTGTGCTAAACGAAATGGAAAGGTGGTGATGCGGCTCAAATCCAGGGAGGCTGCGCAGAATCAATGCGTAGCGGGTAGCAATGCTGGTTGGCTATAGGCGGTATCAGCACTGAAGGAGGTCGTATGTGTCTGGTAACTGTCCTCTGGTCACCGAGATGTCCCCTCCCCCCAACCCTGCGGAGCAGGCCAGGGACGAGAACGAGGGATTGAGGAACATGAATGTATCCTGGACTGTGGGCCAGCCCTAAGACGGAATGTGCCAGCCCTAAGACGGAATGTCCTGGCGAGATACGGCCCAACCCAAGCAGCTGCAGAGGATCGACATGGAGATGAATGACAGGAGCGCTTTGGAAACATATAAACCTTTAGGGGCTGGGCAACAGTGGGAGGAGCCGAGGAGCAACAAAGGAGCAGACCGGGCAGGCCGACCGGACCGGAGGTGCGGATCGATCCGCGTAGGTGTAGCAAGGAACATAGTTGGTCGCAGGCTGCAGGGAACCGAGGGTGAGGATCGTTATCAAGTGGATCGTTGCCAGACGGATCGATTTCAAGCGGATTATCACAAAGCGGATCTTTGCCAAGCAGAACCGAAGTGTGTCCAGTCCAACCGGAACGCTGCCCCGGAGGGAGAGGATCGTCACCAAATGGATCGTTGTCAAACGGATTGTGGCCAGCCGGATCGTGGCCATGATCCATGTCTAGTCCAGCCGGAATGATGCACGTCTGTGGGGAGGCAGGAAGGGTGAGTGCGGATTGTGAATGCGCCCTGGACGGTGAGCTGGCCGGAAGACTGGAATTGCATAGGAAGCAAGACGCATGATGCACCCGCCAAACGCCGGTCCCCCTTGGAAGGTCGGACGGAATGGCATCCACCTTGCAAGGCTGTGGGATCGGTGGAGCGGATGGATCGTGAGGATAGACAAGGCTGGAGCGGATCACCCCATCAGATCGTTCCAGCCCCCAAAACAATCAGCGATGGAGGGGCCAGCCCAGACAAGTTGCCTGAGCACTCCTGCAACATCAAAGTTAAGAGAGGAACACAGGAATTAAGACCTGATCAATGGCCAAAGTGTTGAGAAGCATTAATCTGGAAGAGCAGCCATGTCGCGTGGCAGAGAAAAAGAGATGAGAAATGATGTGGCCGCTGTGGCAGCTTATATAGGAGGACTGTATCCGCGCATACGCAGAGGTATCACTACGGGACTGGCAGGGAAGGCAACTTTCTTTCTCTGGAAGAAGCAATGAGAACCCGGGAGAGTGCATAAAAACAGGTAATCGATATTTTCAGGCCAACTAAAATTAATTTTAACCGGTTAAAAGTCCGTTTCTTACTATCTGCAAAATACTTCCCTTCAATACCCATGCCGACTTTGTCAAACAGGTGGTGAGATTCCCAACATGAAAGGTCTTATCTAATTCACGACTCACTCCCACAGACATCCGCAAGTCTAAACACGCACCTTTTCATCTGTGTGTCTTTCTTGTGTACTGTGCTTTCCCCCGGTGTGCTTTTCACCAATGTGATCATTGAGGACCCACTTGCACTACTCGTGTCACAAAAATAGTGTTTTATTAAAGTTTTCCTGCTTCTCCACGAACAAGCTGCTACCATCTCGTCTCAAGGTGTGCCACAGCCATAGGCCCATGACACCGATAAGGCCCCAAGTTCGTGTGCCCGCCCTTCTGCTGGCATGTCAGCATAGTCTGGGCTTAACTCATAAGCCCTGTGTATGACTTGGCATATCCATCCTCCTAGTTTAAAGGGTGTCACTGGTTCCTGGAGCAGTTCCCCAGTGCTTTGTCTACGTCCAGGAAGAGGGGCGTGGGGCCTGCAGCGTTTCCTTCGTTTTCGGGTTTTTGGTTCCGAGCCAGACGTTCTGTCCAGGGAATATTTGAGAGCACTGATGGGGCATTGGAGCCTCTCGTTTCCCTCTCTCTCCTCTTGTTCCTAAAGCCTGCATCACGATTGGGTCTGCCCTAGAGTTTTTCGCTCTGAAGAGAGCTGGGAAGCTCAGGGACACTACATCTTCCTTTTTGATAAAGAAGCCTTTTGATAAAAGAAGCCAATACTGTGAAGAAGGTGGAGAGAGAAAGAAGGGAGAAAAAGGAAGATGTAGGGAAAGAAAGAAAAAGAAGAGAAGGAAACAAACCAAGAAGAACAGGAGTGACATATGTGGGAGAGCAAAGCGAAAAGCTAGTGAAGTTGCTGAAACAACAGGGTTTTAATTCCTTTTTTCGAAACCCGGAAGGTATAAAAAGGAGGCTTATGACAAAGAAAGGTAAAAACATACACCAAGTGCACACTAGAACGTAAATGAGAGAGAAGGAGGAAGAAGCCTTAAACAGAATAGTGAATGTAAGAGAAGGAGTATATAGTGTTCCTTGTGGGGGCTGTGACGCTGTATATATAGGTGAAACTAGAAAAGGTGTAAGAAACCGAGTGAGACAACATATAGCAGACACCAGAAAAGAAGATGAGGAAACAGCGTGGCAGCCCACCACATGGCCACCAGACACAGCATTGATTGGGAGAAGACTACTACGCTGATTAAGTCAAACTCTGTTAGCGATAAACATTTGAGGTGCCTCGAATCGCTTGCCATAGTTAGGCACGAAATTGCCGGGAGAGAGCTGATGAACCTCCAACCACCTTCGACACCAGCAATCCAGCATTTGGTGAGGAAAGGTCTGGCAGAGCGGCTGCGAGCACGATGGAGTAGCAAGAAAGACGTTTAGATGCGGGCCTTCTACTTCTTGGAGGCTACGCACGCACGTTCTTCGTTCAAATCAGCGTCGGACAGTTCGGCGTCGAACAGTACAGTGTGATGTAACTAGTATTTTTATCTCTTTGTCACCTGAAGAAGACAGCAGGAGATATATTTTTTATAATTTTTTCAAAGCTGTCGAAAATTTGTGAAAATTGTAAACTGGTTTTCGCTGTTTTGAGAGGTGCGTAAATGATGTCGTCTGCTATCCAGGGAGATATTCAAAGTTGAAAAGGGAGATCTTTTTGGTGCTGGTGCGCCAAGAAAAAAAGTGTTCGTCGTGAAACGAAGATTTTCTGCCTCAGGTTTTTGATCGCTGGTGTCAAGGTGGCCTCACCAAGGGTGCCTGATACGAAACCTAGTTATATCGGTGTAACGTCCCGTCTCGACAATTCGTCCGCCCATAGGTTTTGTTTTCCTGGTATGTGGCGTGGGACGAGGTTTATACATAGACTCGAGCAGAGTTGCAGGAGCAATGATGTTTCTGTCGTCAGGTCCCTCCGCCGTGTTTTATGTAGGCCACTGCCGTAGAATTGTCCGACATCACACCGACATTCTTGCCTTCCATCCTCTCGCCCCAGGTCTGTACGGCGTGCCTTACTGCCCTCAGCTCCAGCAAGTTGACGTGAAGAATCTTCTCTTCCGTCCTGATCCCTGAAACTGCAGTCACCCAGGTGGGCACCCAGCCTATTAACGAGGCGTCGGAGAAGAGGAGCAAGTCCGTTGAAGGCTGCTTCAGAGGTACTCCGGCCTGAAGTTTTGACGCTTCCATCCACCAGTCCAAGTTCTGTAAGTTGTGCAGTTGTAATAAGTCTGTCCACGATACTCTCGGGTTTCATTCTTCCTCCCTGAACCTGTGGATGGATTTCACTCTCCACTGGCCCAATGGAACAATTGCTGCTTTGGAATCCATCATTCCTATGGATGATGCTAGCTCCTTGGCTGTAACTTCTGACTTCTCACGCTAACGCCGTATCGATGCAATTGTCGTGTTTACCCGTTCTTGGATTGGTCTCATCCCGAAGCGACACATGTCGAATTCGGCTCCCAAGAAAGTAAAGACTTGGAAGTGAAACAAATCTTGACTTCTTTTCATTTATCCCTTCGCCTAACTCTCGGAACAAACAGACGCACCTCTGCATGTGTCTGCGCAGGATGACCTCAGACTTGTGCCTTACCAGCCAGTTGTCCAGGTAGGCATGTGCGCGTCTTTTTTCCTGGTGAAGAGTGGCTAGAACCGGCCGTAAAATCCTTGTGAACACCTGTGGTGCCATTTGACAGCCCGAAGGGCAGAGTAGTGAACTGGTATGAAGTTCCGTTGCACAACAAACGAAAGAGGTGTCTGACTTCCGCATGGAGTGGGACGTGGGGATAGGCGTCCTCGAGGTCTATTGAAATAGTGAGCTCCCCTTGTTGGAGCGCTTCCGTTATCTTACTGATCGTTTCCATCTTGAAGTGATCCTTCATGATGTAGCCATTCAGCTTGTAAAGGGCTTAGGCCAGAAAACCGGATTGGAAAGGATACTCAGACTCCAACAATCAAAAACCTCGGAGAAAACCATCGTTTTCACAACGAACAATTTTTTATTATTAGCACTCCAGCGCCAAAAAGACCTCGTTTTTAACTTCAAAAATCTCCACGAATAATGGACTAAATCGACCCATCTCTTCAGAACAGATCTCCATATTTCAATTCCAAAAATTGTCTACAGCTATTAGAAAAACTGCTTAAACTGGGCCGTAGCGCTCGCAACTTCCGGTCGCCGTTATTCGAAAAACTCTGTATATTTGTGGTTATTTCTCATCATTCTATTCAGGCAAAAAGCCTAAAACTACTAGCTTAGTTATGTATTAGGAGGGGCTGCCAATTGGCACTAAACCTCACATAAATGTTGGATACAGACACTTAAAACGATATTTTTTATTCCCGTTTGTCGGCCGCAAATGTTATGAAATATGTCTGACTATTTTAAAATGCTAGTTATCTGTTTCTGCAAATAATTCAAACTTAAATGCGTTATAGCATTCTTACTGAGCTAGTTTATTTAATCTTTTGATATTATAACTTGCACCTTGAACCCTACCAAGAGCTTGAAGAGTTTTATTTTAACGAATTTTACCGGACACGATTTTGGTGTACAAAGTTATGTTTAATTCTCCAACCAAAACTCAGATTGTGACCACCATTTCCAAAGCCAAACATCTAGCTTTCATTTTATTAAACATGCCAATAGATCTGAGCAAGCCTTCAATTAATTGCAATCAATCCAGTTTAAATTACAAGGCTTTTCACTTTATTAATCGAGTAAAACTCGAATTGCACCTTCTTTAACAAACCTTGTATCCTTCAAACTGCTCCAAGAGATCTGTCAAGCAAACAGCTGGCTCCTCCCACTTTCTATTGTTCTCTGGGCCCTCAGCCAATCACAGGTGCCTAGCTGCCCCGTGAGTCCGCGCTTGGTCTGGTTGGAGCTGATCTGCTAACATAAAGACCCCAGGCAGTCCTCAATCCTTAGCACAGCTCACGTATCTCAAGCTAAAGGTGGTCACGCCGATCGGGAGTGGTGATGTCACGGCCCGAATGTTGCCATGCCGGGCACTTGGTAGTGGTTCGTATTTTCACTTGGTTTAAACTTGAAAGTTATTCTTTAGGCCCCATTCTAAATTATGGTTCTTACTATCTGTAAAATACTAACCTCTAGTATGTGCTAAAATCGTTTTCGATTTACTTTTCTGCCCGATTTTTTAAACCCCTTAAAAGTTTAAAACACCTGCAACAATTGCAATGCAATGCAACATTGCATGCAATGCAATGCAATTAAATGCAATTGCAATGCAAACTATCTGCTACTTGGTGCGCAACAATCGTTGCCTCCAACAAGCCAGCGCCAGCCCAACAATGTCGCTTCGTTTTCGGGTACGGGACAGTATAGACGTGTGTAGTGGTTGCTCTATTCTTTTTTGCTTTTCACCAGCGTTTTGCATTCCTTGCCCGAAGTTTTCAATGGACTGTTATAAACTGCGTCGTATGTTTGCGTTGGAGATTTTCCCGAGTGTTCATGTAAAAAATAAAGAAGAATAAAACCCCTCAGGACATTCATCGCAGGTGCAAGTGCCGACCATGTAATTTTACCGAGTCTTGGTGTGGTTTTTGTGCGATTTTATGGACGAAAATGAGCTGAAAAAAGTGCTGCACACCTGGAAGAAATTGGACCAATGTTGGGTGCAATTAAAAAAAAAAATGGGGGCTTCGATGGAGTCTTCTTATGGATCTAAAACACCGCTTGAACGTTGTTTGGAATTTTTATGTACTGCCCTCAATGCTCCACTTGTGTTTTGTTTTGGTTAGGCCCTACGTGGGTGGAGCCGGGAACACTTCTTCATCGCCGGCACTGTCTTCCTTACTAGCCAAGTTTTGACCCTAGTAATTAGAGTTGTTTGTGAAGCAGGTGAAATGGATTTGGAATGGATTTGTTGCTGAAAGTTTTCGCCATGGTGCAGGAGCGGATGGCAGCATTTTTCTGCGCGGTCAGCAATCGCTAATAGCCGGTCGTGCCATCAGTTGCAGGACGGGTGCTGCTATCTAGTGTCGTCGCGGAGAAGGTGCTTCGTTTGCGAAATCGAAACTGTTGTTGCTGGGAACCTGCCTGTGGTGAGCAGAGAAAAATGAGGCTGTTGGCACAGGGTCTGTGGCTGCACTACAGCAGACGGGCGTGTGTGAACCGGAGCTGTTAGCGCGGGGAAATGTTGCAAAGAAAAATGAGTGGAGATGCAACAAAAATGAAAATTCCAAGGAGGGAGTTAGCCCCAAAAATTCTCGTGGCGGGGTAAACGCCAAAAAACGAGTCTCAGCCACAATGTTCAGTTCCCACAGAGGAAAAAAAAGACCCACACTCAGGGCGTGGCGAACACCACAAATCCCCGAGTAGTGTACCAAGTCTGATAGGCGTCGAAAAACGCCGTACTCAGACTTCAACAAATCCTCATCGTCGGCGTCACGCCACGATTCAAACGGGGTCCGAGGAGGAAAATTGACCCACGCTCGGGACATGGCGATCGCCATAAAGTCCCGGGCGAAACGTGCAAGTTGTCAGACCTACAAGGATGCTAAACATGGAAGTATACTTCACAGTTCATCAGCGTTCGTTGTTAGCCAATCGTGGTTTCACATCGCAACTTTGTTAGTATTTAGCTGCATTCTGGTTACACTTCACGGCTCCCGTCACCGGCTATGACCGGCTATCGTCATTGGGAGTTGACAGGCCATTGCATGGCCGTGTCTGGTTCTTCACATTGGTCGTGATGTACAGTTTTTTACGGTGATTCTTCCAGTTGAACAAGCAGTCACTGCATTGGAAACACCTTCCAAACCTTGCATTTCTTTTTATTTCGTTAAGGATTTTTTATTTTTTAACTTTAAATTCCTTGCTGGTTAATTCATGCTTGTTAATTCCTTGCCTTTAATTTCGTTAAGGAATTTTTAATTTTTTCTAATTTTAAATTCCTTGCTTGTTACTGACACTGTATTTTGCATGAGGGACTGTGAGCAGCATAAGGGCATTTTACCACGTTTGCACTGCAGCCTTTGGTGTGCAGTGTGAGGCCTATTAGTATAAAACGTTTGGATTTTTGGAAT
>JAHWFP010198810.1:25189-38048 GCA_023313725.1 Lithobius niger | reverse complement strand
GTGATGTGTACCGTATTGTTGGTGTGGATTACAATGCAACGAGTTAGTAGGGTTCGTGCTGTGTAAAGGCTGACCGTCGAAAAAACACTTCGTTTTGCAAACGAACAATTTTTTTTTCTCCGAGCGCCCAAATGCCTCGATTGTGCTAATCTCGCCGTTTTCTCAATAATGGCCCAAATCGGTCAAACTCTTCGACATTTAATAGCCTGTCCTAATACAAGCCTCTTGGGGAATCCCAAATCCGGACTTTCCAACCAGAAGATCCTCAAATCTACATTTGAAAAACTTCCAAAAACAACTGCAGCGCTCCTTCATCATGGCCGCCATTATTGAAAACTTGTATTCATGTATTCCGATTTTATTGCTTCTATTTTCTTTTTTGGCAAAAAGCCTCATACACTAGCTTAGTTGTAGATTAGTAGGGGCTTCCTCTACGAAGGTACCTAACCTCACATACATGTACAGACAGCAATTTCTAGTGTGATATTTTTTATTGTGTTTGAACGATCGCAAGCCTTATGAAAAATTTCCACTTAGATCAAACATTGCCCTTTAACTTTAAAGTTAAACCTCCAAATTAATTTCATGCATTTTAGCATACAACTGAGCTAGATTATTTGACCAATTTTATACTTTTATTAATAATCTTTTGCCCCCAAAACGCTGCCATTAGTTCTAAGTAATTAGACATCGGTATTCTACCGGACACGAATTTTAGTGTATATATGTGTATTTTAGTTCTCCTCTCAACCCGACTGTGACCACCAGAACGTTACTACTAGCTTGCCCTACTATTAAAACCAAAAGATATTTATAAAAGATCTGTTCCCAAGCAATCCGAAAGTCAAACTGTGCATAAAACTTCGAATCCTCAATTTCCCCCCCCCCCCCAGCCAAAACTAGTTGCGGTGTATAACACTGCAGTTTTCAGTTAAAGCTTGTAACATTTAATAGTAATGCTTTATGTATTACCCAACCTAAAGTACTCAGCTTTAACCAGAGCCTATTCACGTTACCAACATGTAAATATTTATTCCATAGTCAAGATTTCCCAAAGTTCACTTGAGTAAAACTCAAAAAGGCCTATCTTTACATGTCCCTACTCCTTCAAACGGCTCTGCACCTAGTCCCTTTGTTCAACCGACTTCTCCTCCCACTTTCCATTGTTCTCATGGCCCTCAGCCAATCCGACCCCGCAGCTCTCCTGCCCGTCCGCGCGAACTTCCGGTCTCTAGCATAAAAACCCCCCAGCCCAAAGCATCCACAGTACAGCTCACAGATCTCTCAAGCTAGAAGGGTCATGCCAGTCGGGAGTGGAGACGTCACGTCCGTAGGATGCCATGCCGGGCAAAATGGCAGTGGTTCGTATGTTTATAGTAGCTTTTGAAAGTTTAATTTAGGACCCCCCCCCCAAGTCTAAATTTATAGTTTAAAAGTTTAAACATAACTTCTAGCTTAGAGGAAATTATGGTGGTGACGCCTTAAGCGGCATATTAGGTTTTCTCACCCCCATAACGTCAGAGTGGTTCTCTTACTAAAAACCAAAACCTTTTATTTGTTTTAAATGTAACTTTAATCCAAATAACTGACGGTTTGATCTTCGTGTGGGATTCATTGGTTATTCATTCCAGACGGACTTTATTAGTAACCGCGGCTTTTATAATTTGAGGAGTTGACTTCTAAACAGCAACTCTGGGAGGTTTAAGGCTCTGTTTTATCACTTAGAAACAAAACTGTGAAACGGTTGATCTTTCATGCGTGTTAGAAACATACTGTTTGATAGACTGTAACCAGCCTGGGCTGTTCAGTCTTGCGGACGACTCACGTGAGCGTTCAGTATTGCTTTTTCTATTCGAAAATTTAATTGATTGTAGATTCAAAACACAAGTGTCGTTTTGTCAGGGCGTGTGAATTACGCAATTGTAAATTCAACTTTGAGCTTTTAAACACTTTATTTCAAAAGCTTTTCGTGCAAACTAAACGTAAAGTGTGCTTTTCATTCCCTGTTGTTATAATAAAACCCGTAGTTTTAAACTTCAGTCCGTTTGCTAAATGATTAATTGTTTAAGTGTAAAATAAATATGTAGCCCATCTTTAGTTTTAGCTCTTGATAAACAGTTAAATTCCATCGCTGGTGGCAGTGAAATACCAGCAGTATTAAAGTTAGGCCCCTGTAAGTAGGCCCCTTCAGTTCATTCCCTAGTAGTTTAATTGCTAGAATTAGATATTATGTAGCCCATTATTATTTTGGAACTGCGTTTTTGCAATTAATGAAACTCCACCATGGTGGCAGCGCGCACCTAGTTATTACTGGATAGGCCTATAAAAATAGGATTTAATAGGCAATAAAATTTCCGAAAGTTGTGTTTGAAACAAGACGATTACTCACTGAGCTGGCATAAGATTCTGACGAAACGAAATTCCCGTTTTGTTTTGGCCACGCAAGCTTTTTTCTGGTACGCTTTGCCTTGTGTGCGAAATGCATTTAATTTTCAAGATCTGAAATGACTTAATCAAATACAGGAGTTGTTACAAAGTGACACGTTCAACACTTAACGGCACACGAGACGTTCATAAACACGGGACATCTTTTGGCGGCAGCACACCTTGTCAGAAGCTGAGAGAGCATTTTCGAAGGTTTGAGAATTCGTCATTTTCTACAGAGAGCACAGTAACACCTGACCTGCAGCTTGGAAGCTGGTCTGTGCCCAAAAGATTGAGGGGGATTGGTGGTAAGGCCTGCTGAATAGCGAGTAGCATTGCCACCTGGTGATGTGCTAATGAAGTTTGTTCAAGTCAATTTAAGGTTTTGAACATAGAGCATACATATAAACGATATTTAGCCTGCAACCAAAGGGCATTTTCGGATGGAAGTGAAAAGAAGTGCATATCTTAGGTGTAACAGCGTAACTTTTCAGTTTTGAAAATTTATAGACACACAATAGCATACCTTCCACTCTGAGAACCAAGCCACATGGTTGGTAACACGCTGCTCATTTTCTCCATTTCTTCATAGACTAGTTCATTGCATTGAGTTACCTCAGAAAGACCATCTTTCACAACATCAGATGGTTCATGAAGTAACCTAGTCTCCCTTGAAAGGTTTTGCTTGTCACCCGACAAAGTATTGGAAAAACTTCCACTTGCTTCTGTAAAGAAATAATACATTGCATTGTTCAGCTCTGTAACACGCATATTTGCCCTGTACTATGTGCATTTCAGGAAAAAATAAATGAAAACATCAAAATACCAGGGCCACCTGATTGATTTTTGTTTCTATTGCCTATACGAAAACATCATTACCTGCCTTTTATGCATTTGCGCCTTTGGGAAGTTCAAACCCTATTGAAACTTGTTGGCTTCCCTGCCTAGCTCGTAGCTCTGTGCATGCACGGGCGCAGGCCACCTTATAAAAGCGTCGGAATCGGACCATGCTTCATCTTTCTCCCTTAACGTCGAGACCATGCAAACTTAGAGGGGAGGCCGGGCAGATAAAACTTAATGTATGTTTTCGTATAGGCAATAGAAACAAAAATCAACCAGGCGGCCCTGGTATTTTGATGTTTCTACAGCCAACAAAAACATACATAACCTGCCTTTTACGCAGCCCTCGTCACGAATGGCAGTGGGACCAAGGTAACGGACATCCGCGCTATGAGCTGGCTACCCCAGAAACGACAGACCCTGTGAACCTTAAGCCATCCATTAGTCGCATGCTTGATGAGGCGCTCCTGAAATCATCCAGTCCCGCGGACCGAACGTACTGGCGTCGTGGGCACGTGAGAGGGCCGTTCGGCCCATGCTGGTGGCAGTTGGGGTGATGCGCCTGAGAATCAAGAGACCGGCCCAGGTAAAGCTTTAGTTATGATCCTGGACTATGGTCGCCCGCAAGGCTGTTGGTGTGGTGTTGGGGCTCATGTCAGTAGTGGCCAACTGCTGCGTCCGTGGCCTGTCGACAAAGGAGTTGAAAACTACTCAGATGTTGTGAGGTAGGTGCTGAACGATCCACGTGGCGAACGTTCGTTGAAAGACGTGCGTTGTGAGCATTGTAATTTTCGATACATGCAGAAAACTACTAGGATGGCTGATATTGCTTTGATTGAAGAAGGAAGCACCGGTGATGGCCATGTCTTCAAAGACCGCGGAACGGGCGCATATTTGGAAATCAACCGACAACGGGAGGATGGTGTAGGCGAGTCCGGTCGTCCATAGCACTAGGCGCAGAGCGTCCCGATTGCATCGGAGTCACAATTGCCGGCGGATCGGTAGGTGAAACGTTATGTGGATGATTGGCACAAACAAGATGATGCGTTTAATCAAGTGAGAACGATTGGTTAATTAAGAAAGAACAAAGTTAACTTGTAGAGAACGATCGTAGTAATGGCTGAGTATAAATTGTATGGGAGATTAGATAGGAATACCTAAGAAGCCGGGACCGTAGTGTCACTAGTTGGTCATTTTGAAGCTGGATGCCGGGTGGTCCCAAGTTTGGGCGAAGGATTCTTGAGCGCTGAATGATGTAAAGCTACAGACACTATATTTAAGAAGGAATACGATAATATTCAAAAATGAGATTGGAGATTGTTGAGAAGAACACAATATGGCTAATATCAGTGTGGGACCGGCTCTTCAACCCGAAGAATGTGTGTATGTGAAATTTTAAGAAATAGAACTGATTATGGAAGAGCCCGGAATCCTAGGGTAAACCCTTTGGCAATTAGCGACATGCAGCGCAAGGCAATTGTGTGGTCGACACGTCGGAACAGTAAGCGATCCCTGCGAAGACCAGTAAGAAATTGGTCGCATCACCAAATTGCTGTACGCTGTATGGCCTTGGAAATCGGGTGAAGAGGATGCTGCTGACCAAAAACGGATTACGTGATTGACGTTTGGATGAACAGATTGTGTGCCCGAAGTTGTTGGGGCCTGCTGCGTTAATGATGGGAGCGGACTGTGTAGACTGATGTTCGGTGGAACGGAGGAATCTGGAGCACCAGATCCTTGGGACGATGAAGTGGTGGTGTCACATGGCGCCTTTTACTTGAACGTACCCTTGCCAAAAATGAAGCAATGTTTACATCAAGACAGGCCAGATCGTCGGGGGAGGGGAAAGTTCTAGTCCTCGCAGGATAGAAGAAGGGAATGGAGAAGGGAATGGAGCACCTGGCAGGAGGAACTGTCGCCGTGGTGTTGGTCGTACTAAGTTGAGTTTCAGTTGGTGGAACTATTGTAGAAAGCATATCGTGTAAACCGGCTGTAGACACATGAGTGGGCTTGCAGACTGGGCCCGTTTTTTGTCAAAAGGCCAGTCGTGGATTTATACTTCCGCCGCGAAGTAGTAGGTGACGACTTGATTGGAGACTATTTCATTTGGATTGTCCGTTGCCGGGGGTGGTCCAATGGTATCTTGCGACGCTGGGCCTGACTGGACCGATGGAGGCTTTGATTTAGTCTTCTTGGACGGTTTGGACGTTTTCTTACTTGAGGGACAGAGTCCGTAACCCAGACTTGCTGCAGCCATAGCTATGGAACGTTGAAGGTCTTGCTTGGTGACTCGCTTCTGGGCCTTTAGGGCAGATCTAACACAGGACCGTTCATTGCTGATGCTAAAGAATCTGTAGCCATTTCCTTTTTGAGATTTTCCAACAAATGGAACACTTCTTAGTGTACCAATCACAGGAAAGATGATATTGACAAACGAGATGCGGGTCAAAGTGAGGTCATAGCACTAAAAATCCTGGGCAGCAGCAGCGTTCAGGGCTGTCAGCACAGACGGTCACCTGGTCCACTGTGGCTCATCTGCTGCAGGGACTGATACATCCTGGCCTTCTAAATTGTTCGATGGGTCAAACAATGGCGACTCACGAGGCGGGAGGCTAATTTTCCCCCCAATTTTGTGACGTAAGGGGAATCCGGGAGCCAGTGGGGCCATCTGTGGATGAAAGCAGTGGTGACAAGAGAAGGCGACCGTTAGTTTTGTGGGAGTTTCAGTGAAGATGCGAGATGGCCTACTCAGAAGGTAATGCGCCCACAGGTGCACGTAGTGGGTAGTGGGATGCCGGGCTCATAGTCGTAGCTGTGTGTCAGGTTGGGCACCCCGTTGTTTTTCTTGAGAGAGGAATGATCATCGGATTACAACAAACGTGATAGCCTGGGGTGTAACGGGGATGGCGTATAAGTACGAAAATATTGTTTGTAACGGCGGACGCTACGTCGGCTTAGGTGCTTGTAACGCCCCCGGTTTCCCTGGTGTACGTGGAGTTTCAGATTAAGGTTTCGACGGTGTTTACAACGACTTTTTTCGTTATACAACACAGCATGGGCACTGCCCCAGCATGGGGTTTGGAGCGCCGGTCCTAATTAAAGGGGCCTAACCTTAAACTGTCGGTATCGCTGCCACCAACGGTGGATTTAACTGTTTAACTAGCTAAAATCTAAAAATGGGCTACATATTTAATTTTACACTAAAATACAATTAATCAAGTCTAGCAAACGACTGAAGCTTAAAACTCCTGGTTTTATTTTTGCGACAGAGAATGAAAGTACACTTTACATTAAGGTTTGCTTCTGAAAGCTTCTGAATACCAATTAATTAAATAGGCAACAAGTTTGCATTTACAAAAAGTAGCAAGTTTGAATATACACTTAGTAATTCACAAAATCAGACAAACACCCTTGGTTTGAATAAAAGTTAAATTTTCACATTAGAAAAAGTAAATCATGAGTGCTCCCGGAGACACCCGCAACTGATTAAAGTCTATCCGACAGTATGTTTCAACATGATCAACCGTCCACAGTTATGTTTCTAAGTTTTCCAAGTACAAAAAGATCAACCTCCCTTAGTTCCCTCGAGAACTGTTCTAAGTAATAAAAAGCCCGGCAATTTTACACTTAGGCATCAGTTTGTTTCAATTTGACTTCCACAAAGATCAAACCGTCAAGTAGTTTAAGTTAAAAATCCATTTAAAATAAACTGGAAAAATTTGGTTTTTAGTAAGAGAACCACTCTGACGTTATGGGGAGAGGAAACCTAAGATGCCGCTACAGGCGTCTCCACCATAATATTCTCTAGCTAGAGAGTTAAAGTTACGATTAAACTAAAATTTAGAATATGGGGGTCCTAAATTAAACTTTCAAAAGCTAAACTATAACATACGAACCACTACCATCGTGCCCGGCATGGCATTCTCCGGACATGGCGTCTCCACTCCGGACATGGCGTCTCCACTCCCGACTGGCGTGACCCTTCTCTAGCTTGAGATCTGTGAGCTGTGCTGTGCTATGCTTTGAGCTGGGGGGTTTTATGCTGGAGAGGGGGGAAAGCGCGGACGTCGAGGATAGCTGCGGGGGTCTGATTGGCTGAGGGCCTCGAGAACAATGGAAAGTGGGACGAGAAGTCGGTTGAACAAAGGAACTGGGTGCAGAGCCGTTTGAAGGAGTAGGGACATGTAAAGACGGAAAAGATAGGCCTGTTTTGAGTTTCACTCAATTGAACTTTGGGAAATAGGCTTTTACTTTGTATTATTGGCTACGGATTGAATATTTACATGATTGCAACGTGATTTGGCTCTTGTCAAAGCTTATTACTTGGCTTTGGGTAATGCATAGAACATTACTATTAAATTAAACAAGCTTTAACGGTAAACTGCAGTGTTAGACACCACAACAAGTTTTGGCTGGGGAGGGGGGCAAAATTGGGTAATTCGAAGTTTTTGCACAGTTTGACTTTCGGATTTGGTTTGAACAGATCTTTTTAAGAATTCTTTTAGTGTTTAATAGTAGGTCAAGCTATTCGTAGGTTTTGGGTAGGTCTCAGTCAGGTCGGAGGAGAACTAAAATAAACATATATACACTGAAAAATTCGTGTCCGGTAGAATGCCAGGTCGTAATACGTTTATACGTTTGGACATATGATAGCGTTTCTGGGGGTAAAAGAATATAAATAAAGTATAAGTGTGGTTAAATAAACTAGCTAGTTAAATGCTATAACGCATTAAGTTACAGAGAACATTTAACGTTTAAAATTTTAAAGTTAAAATTCGATCGTTGTGGAAATTTTTCATATAGATTGCGGCCGACAAACACAATAAAAAATATCACACTTCAAATTGGTTGTCTGTATAAATCCTGTTACAATACACTAAGCTAGTCCTGTTCGGGCTTTTTACCCTAAAAAGAAAAGGATAAAATACAAATATAAAAGTACAGAGTTTCATAATGGCGGCCATGACGAAAGTGCGATGTGGTGAGTTTGAGGTGATCTTCAAACGTAGTTTTATGGTTCTTCCTGGTGAAAGTCCTGATTTGGGCTTCCCCAAGAGTCTTGTATTTGGACAGGCTACTAAACGTTGAAGAGTTTGTGGAAATCGGACCATTATTGCGAAAACGGCCAAATATGCCTCGGCGAGGCATTTGGTGCCTCAAGAAAAAAATTTATATTTTTGAAAAACAGGCGTTTTTCGGTGGCGCTCGTTTACATGTTATAACCATTGTTAGTATTGTCGGCATCGTCTCTTATTGGACGGCCAACGTTCGGACAACGACAACGTGTAAGACGAGCGTGCCTAGACACACGCTAGTGTATCACAATAAATGTAAACAACATTGCCAATGAAATTGTATTCACGTCCAATTCACGAAAATAAACAAACTGTAAAAACAAAGCCAAAAACTGGTAAAGAGGCCACCAAGTTGAGGGTGGTTCGGCCCTTCAAAGGAGTCATATCAACACACCTAAAATAACTAAATAAAACAGATTTCATCAAAATTAAAACCAAACCAAAAACCTATAAAGAGGTGACTAAGTTGAGAATGGCTCGGCCTCTAGGCAAAAGGTAGTAGCAAAGTGTTGAAAACCAATTTCTTGTAAACGTGGCACGTTATTACACATCTGCACGGTAGTAGAGTTGAGTTTAATACACAGTCAAAAAAAAAAAGGAGTGATATCATATCAAAAACCAAAACTGGTGAAAAGAACGCCAAGGTCCGACTGGTTCGACCCTTCAAAGGAGTGATATCAACACACCAAAACATTCGCCAACTTAATCGCGCCGAATAATACTTTGGACGTTAAATGAAAACTTGGAACACTGCTACTGATGTAAGACAAAGTTTAATTTAAAAAGGCCTTTTCACTTTATTAACGGACTAAAACTTGAATTGCGCCTTCTTTAACGGGCCTCGCTTCTTTTAAACTTCTCCAAGCGGTCTGTCTTTCAAGAGGCTGGCTCCTCCTCATCTTTCTCCAGCGAAGCTTGCTCTTCAGCTTCTTCATCCTCCATCGGATCGATTATACCGTCCATAAAATCATGCGCTATACCCGTTCTGTAGCGACCGTGCGCTAACGTATTTATTCCATCGTCCAACACGAATCTCTTGTCGTCGTAAGGAGATACGGAAGATTTTGAAATTTCAATCATAGCGAGCTGATGATCCTAACTTTGAATACTCATCCACGTGGCTTTCGACGATGTTTTAGAAAATAGCGCTTTTTTTGTAGTCTTCGTGACTGAGACTTTTTTGGATAAACGCTTTACTAATCTCTTTAGCCTTTCTAATACTCTCTTCCCCTACTAAAACTGAGTACATTTTTGCTTTCAAGCCTGCAAATTCTTTCACCGGGATGCCTGCCATCTCATCTTTTATTTTTCCCAGGACTTGTTTGTTTTTAATACTATACAGAGGATGTGATGGATCATAATTGCTGGTATCGAATCTATCCGACTCAATTTCCATGTCCCGGTAAAAATCTTCAATCTCTACCTCATAGAACAGACTGTCGGCATCCGTGAAAAGTAAACGCGCTCGGTCTCCATATTTTGGACGCATGAACTCGTAGTGAAATTCATACATTGTGAGTTTGGAAAGTTCGAGGATGCAAAAACCGGAGTAAGTTGGTAAGTCGCACTTGATGTTACGAAGTCTCAAGTTTACTTGTATGAGATTTTCGGTGAGGATCTTGAATGAATCTGCGTGTGGCAGATCGGAAAATTTGTTTTACATCGTTTTTCCGAACACCGAATTATTTTTCAGTTTGAAAAAGTCTTTTTCGAACGTCTTCGTTGCGAGTTGACGCTTCTCGGTGTTAAATTCTATGTAAGATTTTAGCCATTGCTTCTGACGAAATTTTAGAATTCTGTGAATACCTTTCAAAATTAAACCGTGCTTCAAGTAGAATTGTAAATTCCTGTAATGAACTACGTAGTTTTTCTTCGGGAGCAGATTTGTTGTCAGTTTGGAAGTAGAAACGATCTTCTTGTTTCCTGCCATTTCTTTCATAAAGGGAGACACGAGTTTCGGCATTATTTTAAACTTTTCTGGCGTTAAAGGATAATCGTTGTGATCGTCGTGTAGGTCGGGCTGATAGTCCAAGTCCACTTCCAATATATAGCCATATTCCGAATCTTTTTCGACCGATGCCAAGCGAAATTCAAGAATTTCTTTCCTCGTCATCGATCGTAGGGAAGGAATTCCGTCATGGCTAGTTCGTATAAGTTGTTGACATCCAAATCGACTAGATACAGACTTGGTAAATTTTCGTCGTAAGTATCTGGTAGATATTTGTTATTGGCGATCGAATGCCTTTTCGACACAAAAGTTGTTCCACCTCTGATACCAGAAGTTATAAAGTTATGCTTTCCTCCGTGCGTAAACAGTTCTAGTTCGGCTTTGGTTTTTTTCAACGCGGCTGCCCAACTAAACTCTGGTGTGGATACGTAGTAGCAAGGATCTATGCCGTCATTGACCGAGCAAGTTTCCCTGAAAGTCTGAAAAATGTCGGCTAGAAGATACACGTCAATCATCTGATATACGAGATCGTAATTTTTAAAAACCTTCTCCTTCAGCAACTTCCAAACTGACGTTGCATGATCGTACTCCGTGTCGGTGATGCCTTCGCCTCGTAGAAGAAGAGACGAATGCCGCTTTAGGAGGTAATTCCTGGTCCTCAAACACATCCATAGACTCTTGTGGTTTTTAGCCAAAGTTTCGAGCGAGGAAGATAGAAAACTATAACTGTCTAAAAACCGCAACCTTACCGAAAGGTCCTTAACTCCGAAGGAAAAGTACCGCGTAATGGTCATACTCATGAAACGATCGGTATTTCTAGCAAGAACGTCTACTCCCAAAGGGAAGTTTTCTGTCGCAGAAATCAGTAGATGCGTATCGTAACCTTCCAAGTTATGGAAGACGACCGGGATAGTATTTATTGTCCTAGCCTCCAGATTGCATTTTACGTGAGAAGTACCTCTGAACTTTCCCGTGAAGTGGTAGTGATCTCTCACTTTATTGGAGATGATGACTTTGTTGCAGTAGTAACAAGTATTGGTTTTCGAGAACCGAATTTCATCGTCAGCAGTCATCATCAGATGTTTCGGTCGTGAGATAATCGAGGCAAACTTTTAAATTTCGCTATTCATACATTCGTAAAACTTATCCACCTCGTCCTCGCCGAGGTAGAATTTTTGACTTACGATTTCATTTTCTGGACCAACAACGACGTAGCCAACACTAGTAGGTGAATGCAAACTGACTTTAGTAGACGAACTCGAGGATGGATCGGTGCTACTAGTTTGCACGGTTCTGAGCATACATTCGAAATCTGCATAAATTACCCAAGGATGAGGATTGCGTCTATCGTAGTGTAGGAATGTTAACTTGTTAGCGCCGGGTGGTAAGAAAGTGAGTACTTGCGCCCTATTCAATCTCACACATTTACTGGTGTGCTCCATCATGAATTGTTCTTTACCAACGGCAGTGAAGCAGTTACGACAGTAAAATTTCTTGTTACTTCCAACACCTCGAAATCGGAGTACCCTATCAATATCGAGAATGGCGCAGTAATGAGTATTTCCTTTTTCGTCGGCTATTAGTAACAGGTCAATTAATTCGCCTTCCATATTTTTGTTCACTCTCACCGGGTGTAACCCTATCGATCCCTTGTAAGGAATTACATTAACGGACAAATTGTTGACTCGTTCGAAGGAATCAATTTGCCGTAGACTCACGGGGAAAGTCAACATGGAATGGTCTACGGTATTCAAAAATGGTTCGTAATATTTAACTTCGGTTTCGTAGCACTTCATTTTAGCGGCTAAAACGAAATATAGAAAGCACTTTTCGTCAGAATTTTCCACATTCACTATAACTTCGCTTTTCTTGCGTAATGCACTCGGCAAGGGTAAGAAAGAACTGGGGCTAAAAGGATTGATTTTGCCATTTTTACGGTTATACCCCAAACTTTCAAAAAGCGCCAACCACTACCTTTTTCTTTGAAAGTTTCGACTGACTGTTGTATTTTTTTGAGAGCATCCTCCAAGATTTCCAACACATCAGATTCATTGTAAATAGCTGTATAGAGGGATCAGAAATAGGCTCGCACGGTGTTGGAATCCCTGGTAAAATCTGCCTCTAAGTTGAAATTTACAATTGGTCAGTTGATCCAAGCAAGTCGTGATAAGTGTCGTAGTAGTGTGTACGTGCGCCCCGTTGGCAGGAGGGCGCCACGGTACGCATCACGAGGCCGGCTGCGTGTGGCCCAGCATACTGTGTGGCTCGCGCTGGCGGCATGGAACTTGTTTTGATACACGTAAATATAGCTGATTCATATGTACGTCTCTGACCATTATTTGGCTCAATGTCATCACACAACATGGTGTCAGAAGTGGTGCCTAACATCTCTGCGAACTTTTGAGCGAGGTTCTGGTGAACGGGAACATTGGACAGGTTAGCTAGACACGAAAATATTCATCGAAACTAGCGGCGATCACACCAATCGTCCCGTATTTTGCTGTGAAGCAGCTCGGAAAAATAAGAGCAAGAATGGCCGACGCTCACGCCTTTCTCGTGCAACCACCGGACA
>JAHWFP010198810.1:0-20189 GCA_023313725.1 Lithobius niger | reverse complement strand
GCTGCGTGTGGCCCAGCATACTGTGTGGCTCGCGCTGGCGGCATGGAACTTGTTTTGATACACGTAAATATAGCTGATTCATATGTAGGTCTCTGACCATTATTTGGCTCAATGTCATCACACAACAATAAGATATTTAAGCGGACAATACAGTAGATTGAGCGCTCGAGAAGAATCGAGACATTCAATTTTACGGAAATAAATTCGATGCGTATCATCATGCACCAACTTGCACCTTACTTCACCTTCAATAACTTTCAACTCGTTTTCGAAGAGTAAACACTCTGGTCGAAGATCGGATCGATGGTTGGGAAGATGATGGATCAAATCTTGCTGAGTTGCGTAGACCTTTCCACAGTATGCACACGTAAACGATGATTTTGAATTCATTTTCTTTTTCTTGAAAGAAAAATAGTTCATTCCTTTTATTATTATTCTTTTATTATATACGAAATAATTTTCCCCCCCCCAAAAAAAAAACGAGGAAAAAATTAGATAAATTGGAGTTCCTAAAAAAAGATGAATTAGAATTTAGCAGATACACTTTAAAAAAAAAATATTCCTTACATAGGACTAAAAAATTAAATGGAAATTTTTTACATTTTATTTCTGGACCCTACACGGGGAGTTACTACCAACCCATAAAGGGGAGTTACTGCCACCTTAGAGGGGAGTTACTACCACCCGAGAGGGGAGCCAGTAGTGGAGATTCCCTACTCATATGGTGCATGTAGCCCTGCCCAACTGAACCAGGGTTGGGAGGCCGTGTGTTCGAGTCCAGAACTGCATCTGGACTGAATTTTCCTCGTCTGATCTCGCCTTATATAGGGCCCTCCTCAAAAAATTTTTTATTTTTTGGAACTGTGCCAACTTTTTATTTTTTTGTTTTTAGTTTTAGTCCAGGTGCAGTTCTGGACTTAAACACACAGCCTCCCAGCCTTGGCGCAGTTGGGCAGGGCTATATGCGCCATATTAGAAGTTGCACGTATGATATGGTGCGTGTAGCCCTGCCCAACTGCACCAAGGCTGGGAGGCCGTGTGTTCGAGTCCAGAACTACATCTGGACTGAATTTTCTCGAATTTTGTTTTGACACTTAACTCACTGGACTGACCGTAACGGTTATGGGTGTAAACTTACAAAAATGTACTTAAAAAATCAACTGTAACTCTCAATACATCAGAGTTTGGTTCAAAACACTCTCCACTAATAATAACAATTGATTGTTTAAAGGTTTTTCAATATCACCTAAACTCACCGCGTCACTAAGACTAATATCCTTAATATCACACAAAACACAAACTTAGTACAAATCCAAGGAGTGATGTCATAACAGGAAGTGACATCATAACAGGAAGTGACGTCATAACAGGAAGTGACGTCATACAGGAACTGATGTCATAACAGGAAGTGATGTCATACAGAAAGTGACGTCATACAGGATGTGATGTCACAACAGGAAGTGAGTAGTAAAAAAATGTGATTTGGCAGACTCAGAGGACAGACAGACAAGATGGTCGTCCCCATGTAAACCGGAAGTGCCACCATTTTGAATGACGTCACATCCTGTCGGAAGCGGAACCGGAAATGCCTCCAGCTTGGCCCGGAACCAGAAATACCGCCATGTTTTCTAAGATGGCCACAGTTTCAATTCCCGAAATTATTTAAAATGCCCATAACTCGATAACCGTTGGTTCTAGAGCAAAACGGAGTAAAATTTGACCCCAATGCGTGACACCCCACCCGCACTTGGCCTCACGTATCACTTGGCACGGTCAAAAATTATTACCAAAAAAAAATAAATTGGCGCAGTTCCAAAATCCGAAATATGCCCGCAACCAGGGAACTGTGGGTCCTAGAGCGAAACCATTCGGGATTTGACTTCCTTGGGCCGTGCCCTACATGTAGCCCACCCCGGAAATCGGGTACCTCGAATTACGGCAAGTTGGCCCCCCCTGATAACTCGAGAACTGTCGGTATTAGAGCGAAACCATTCGGGATTTGACTTCCTTGGACCGTGCCCTACATGTAGCCCACCCCGGAAATCGTGTACCTCGAATTACGGCAAGTTGGCCCACCCATAACTCGAGAACTGTCGGTATTAGAGCGAAACGGTTCGGGATGTGGGTCCCCAGGCTGTACCCTACGCGTGATCCTTCCCACAAAAAAGAAAAAAAAAGACACTTTCCCACCATCCTCCACATCAACAAAATCGAAAAAAGGTAGCAAAAGGCACCCTCCTCCATATTGATGAAAACCGGAACTGACGTCCCAACTTTCATCACATGACCGGAAGTGATGTCATTATCCCCATTTTGATCACGTGATCGGAAGTATCGTCATAGAAGATAGCAAAAGCACTTTCCCACCCACCTCCATATTGATGAAGAATGAAAAACGGTAGCAAAAGGCACTTTCCCATCTCCTCCAGATTGACGAAAAATCCGGAACTGACGCCCCCACTTTTCATCATGTGATCTGAAGTTCATCATAACCCCCACTTTGATCACGTGACCGGAAGTGACATCATAGGAGGAAGCAAATAGTACTTTCCCACCGTCCTCCAGATCGAGGAAAGCCGAAAAACAGATAGTAAAAACCACTTTTCCACAGTCCTCCAGATTGAAGAAAAATTGAACCCCACTTTTCAACAGATGATCAGAAGTGCATCATTACCCCCCTTTTATCACGTGACCAGAAGTGGGGGTATATATGTGTAATCAAATATCGTATTTTACCACTACTAAGGCTATTACTGTGCATTCGGATTGAGATCACTATGGTTGGAGCCCTGAAATAAAAATACAAGATACACTAAAAATTGTCCGGTAAAATAATGGTAGTAGTGTTTGCCATTTTGAACAAGGTAGAGTTCATGGGAAAAAGCCCAATTTTACCTGGGGGGAGGTCAAAATTGGTTTCTATTGCCTAATGGGGAAAAATACACTACCTGTAAGTTTATTTGCATTCAGTTCCTGAGTGCTTGTTACCCTGGAGGAATCGAAAACGTAGGTACGCCCAGTTCGCACACCCACTGCGCATGCGTAGCGTGCGCACTGCGCAGGCCTCCTATAAATGGAGCATGGGCAAGTCAGCCGCCATCTCTTTTCCTCTCGATATGTCACGATTGGTGACTCAAGAGGGGAGGTTGGGTGGGATATTTACAGGTAGTGTATTTTTCCCCTTAGGCAATAGAAACCAATTTTGACTTCTCCCCAGGTAAAATTGGGCTTTCTAATTGCCGGGAAGAAAAATACACTACCTGTAAATTTATTTGCATTTAGATGACCTCGTCGCTTAGGTGGCGGGCACCATCGTGACGGGTTCCCAAGGGTGCGAACTGGGTCCCCAGAGGCTCGTTGATCGGATTTAGGGACAATAGTCTACCGAGTGGCCTAATTGACGATTGCGAGAAGCCGTCAGAGTGGAGAGAGAAACCC
The DNA here is from genome assembly GCA_023313725.1 of Lithobius niger. Lineage (NCBI taxonomy): Eukaryota > Metazoa > Arthropoda > Chilopoda > Lithobiomorpha > Lithobiidae > Lithobius > Lithobius niger. The sequence continues at coordinate 16,751 of JAHWFP010198810.1, read as the reverse complement.
ACGATTATTATGGAACTAGTTAGCCCGGTGGGTTTTTTTTTTTTTTTTTTTTAGAAATTTCCTCCTTCCATCTTGGTTTATTACAAAGCATATCACAAATTTTTCAATTTGAAAGGGAAAATTCTTACCATTATTAGGAAGAAACTTGTAGAGAATTTTGGCCTTTTTAAGATCCTTCAGCTTTGGAGTTGATCCGGGCAGCTTTAATCGTCGGGTATACTGTAGCGGCCGAAGCTACGATTCTCAAGGTGCTTGTAACTTCTCCGACATCAATGTGGTTTTGACCTCTAAACTTCTAGTTTGGTGGCGGTTTTTACTTTTACGGAAAACAGCACACGTATGCTACTGGCCCAGCATGGGTAACAGAGAGTCATTTGTCCTAACTGTAGGCTAACTAGATAACTTTAAAGGGGGGTATTCGCTGCCACCAGGTGGGTGTTTCTAAATGCAGCTCTAAGTTTAATTATTAAGTGGTTTTCTTAAGAACTATAACTTCTACATTTAGTCTAACTAGCAGAAAAACAGGCGTTTTACAAACTCGTAGGTTTATTAAAAGGCAAATAAATATAAACAGTTACATTTAAAATTCAACTAGTGTCAATACAAGAAAGCTTTAAATAAAAAGCACGGCGAATTTTACAACAGGAAAAATCAACAAGAATTTACATGAAATTCAACTCAAACTTCACACAACAGGGTGAAGAGTAAAAACTACAATTTCGATTAGAAAATGTTTGTGGGACCTCGGGAACCCGTTATAACATGCAAACCGCGGGAATTACATGAAATAAATCTATTTGTTGCAAACCGCGGGAATTACACACAAATAGTCAAGACTATGTTTCTTAAGTCCGACCTAAGATCAAATCTTCAAATCTGTAGATCCTTAGTATCTAGGGAAGCACCCAAAAAATACGTCGTCTAAATGCAGATTTAGTGTTTAGATTAAGTTCATAATAATAAACACGGGAAAAAAAAGCTGGTTTTTAGAAAGGGACCGTGAACCCTGACGTTATGGCGATGGGAGCCTAGAATGCCGACTATGGCTCCACCTCCATAATTCCCTCAAAGCTAAGGTTAGGTTAAGTTTAAAACTAAAATTTCGAATGGGGTTTCCAAAATTAAATTTTCTAAACTAACACTAGTCTAATACGAACCAACTACCTTTGCCCGGCATGGCAACATTCGGACGGGACATCTCCTATACCGACTGGCGTAGTCACCTCTGGCTTTGAGGATGAGCGTGTGCTGTGGATGCTTTGAGCTGCGGGGGTTTTATGCTGGAGAGGGGGGAAAGCGCGGACGTCGAGGATAGCTGCGGGGGTCTGATTGGCTGAGGGCCTTGAGAACAATAGAAAAGTCGGCAGCGCAAAGGATTTTTCGCTTGGCGCCGTTTGAAGGAATAATTATTGACTGCGTGGTAGAGAGAGGCCGGTAGAGTTAAACTCATTGTTTGGAACGTGAATAAGGCCTTTAATTACTACGGATTGTTTTCATTTTTAACCACGATGTTAAGCATCACGACTATTGAAGGAGTGCTCATAATAAATTCGGTTATTAACATTGGGAAGCCAGGTATACTTTGGGAAATGGGTTGCCAAGTCGGTTTTGCTACGGACAATGAAGTATAAACAGAAAAGACGTGTACGGTAAAATACGCAGGACGAAATGTTGCCTAAGCTCCGGTAGTTGGGATGGCAAAAGATTACGTTAAAAGATTATTATAAAATAAAAGGTTAAGGTTACCAGCGAATGCTAAAACGCATTTTAAAATAGTTGAATTAATATTCATAGACGTAAAATTGGGTTTTTGGATGTCGGACATTTCTCAAGTGCATTACAGATCGTCACCTTAAATCTACTTAAGAAATATCAAAACAAGGTATCTGTACATTTATTAGGGAGGTTAAGTACCTTCGTAGAGGAAGCTCCTCCCTCTAAAACACTGAACTAATGTTTTCGGCTTTATGCCTAAGTGAAAATGAAAGCATATACAAATTTTTACAAGTGGCGAAAATGGCGTCTCGTGCGCTACGGTGATTTTACGGCATCGGTTTCGTGCGTTTTTCTTAAGGATGCTGTGAGAGTTCCAGAAGGAATTTTCGTGTTCTGTTTGCGGGGGAAAACAGATAAAGTTCGTGGCTATTAAGAGCTGTTTAGATGAGACGGATTGGTACATTTTCTTGGAAGTTACAGGCTTTTGAAATTTGGGGTTTTTCACGGCCGAGGCACCGAGAAAAAAAAGCGTTCGTTGCCGTAAACGAAGTTTCCCTCAGGTTGTTGATAGTTTGAGTTGAGGTATCCTCTCAAATCGGGTGAAGAACTCAGGCCTTCTTTACAATACTTCACGACCAATCAGGCCTGAACTCAAATTTTGTCAACACAGGTGGCGCCATTTGTTCAATTTTTCGGGCGACTGGAATCTTGCGTGCGTCAGGCATTTAACAAATCAAACTGTGCTGCCATTTTTTTTTTTTTTTGAGATGTGTTAATTATTTCATCAAGTTATGGTTAGCGGTTTAGAGGCGAGAAAGTTCTTCGCTTAACCCACAAATGCTTTGAAAAACAGAGAGAATTGTCCGGTGGTCTTGTTTTGCAACTTTCCATTGAAAGTTATACTGATCATCAGTGATGTTTCCAGCTGATTCTGTATTTGAGTGCGAATTTGAGTGGAATTTTTACGATGTTGTGCTTCTATTATGCAAACGTATTTTCAACAAATGAATTGAAGCAGGTAATTTCCCCAGACATAACCAACATTGAAGTTGAGGTTGGATAATTTATCTATTGGACAGGTGTGGAATGAGCAGTCGAAAACAGTCAGATTGAAAACTTTGGAGGGCCCATTCCGAAGTAAAACTAGTAGAATGATGAAGTCAGGTGAAATGATTTAAGGCCGTGCGACAAACGAAAAACTATAGCCCTTGGCGCGGGAGCGGCAATTTATGCAGGGGAGAGTTCTGGTTTTGAAGTTGGAGACAAAACGCATTTCGGGCTTGGTTGGGGTGAAGCGGGAAGCATTATCCCACTGCCAAACTTGATGGGCGATGTACCGATCTACAGGCATGGCCTGGTTGGCCCGTAGCCACTCTTGAGAGATGGCCGCCTGTTGACGGCGGACATTTTCAGCGAGATTACAGGGTTCGAGAATCAATGCGGTAGAGATAGGGCGAGGCTCATAGTTTACCGTATGGTTCCCAACTCGGACCTGAAGGAGAGGAGCATAATTGTCGGTTTGGTAGGCCATGCTTGCGGTAGGGACAGGTCGAACGGGAGGACGAATCGGCGGATGAGGGTGATGGATCTTAAAAAGAGGCCGCTTTCCCGTGAGGGGAAGGGAAGAAAGTCGCCGAAACCGAGCGTCAGCTAGCTCGACACGACGTCGAAGCTTGTTGTTGCTTTCGAGCAAGTTGGCAATGTTTGTGCGTTGGGCTGTGATGATCTTATCAGCACTTGAGAGTTTGGTTTTAATGGTGGCAAATTCAGTGGCGATTGGTTGGTAGTTTTTCAATAACCTAGCACGTTCCTTCTTGTTCAGGTCCAGCTTGTGTTGGATGGTTCCCTGGAGAAACGAAGTGTCACCGAAGTTGGTAAGTTTAGACTTTGACTTCTTGCTCGAGTCGAGGCCTTGTGAAAGGACAGTCGGAATTCCAGAGTTAGCACAGGGAGGCTGGGCGATAGGGGGGTTAGCGTCTGATGGCAGGGACAGAATTGGAGATTTCCCGGTGATTTCGGTAACGACGTTGGAGGTGAGGTCGGTCGGGACAACAGCTTGGCCTGGAACGAGAGAGGATGAAGGAATAGCCGGAGATTTGGAAGAAGAGCGAGTGCGCTCACGTTGCTCCTTGCGCTGTAAAGATCGTTTGGCAGCAGCGGTGTTCTTCTTGACGATTAGGGCGCAGTCATGTGGTAGGATAGTTTTGCAGATAGTGCAAGGGTCTGTATAATAGTTACACGTCCTGTGATTCTGGCAGGAGAGGTGGGGGTCATATCTTTTGATCTTTGAGAGGATGGGAGCACAATTGCAGGAGTCCGGATTACGGAGTGGAGCACTGCGAGTCTTGCCACCGCGTATGCGCGCCATGACGGGCATGATGAGAAGATGTCAACGCGGGAAAACTCGCAGGAATGAGAAGTTTTGGCGGGAAAACGAGAGGGAGCATCCAATTGTGACAAGAGAGGGGGGAGAAACAGGAAGCAAGAGAGGCAAGGCGACAGCAGGCGTGGGCCTGAACAGGGCTGCATGCTGTGAGGGTGTCAAGACGAATAGACGAGAGTGATGTCGTGGACGAACGGGAACGATGAAAAGTGCGGAAACGTCAAGCTGGACAGGACGAAGAAGCACCGAATGACAATTTGAGTCTTCCGGGGGTCGAACAACACGAGCAGATGACCGTGATGGCAGGGCATGAACAGAGGCCGGGCCAGCGACGGGAGGTGTTGGAGCAGAAACTGTTGGTAGGTCAGTAACGGCGAGTGGTTGTATGCCAACGGGTGAACTGTGAACGGGTTCGAGCAGAGATTCTTCGGGTAAGCTTGTGAACGCCGGGCGACGACGTGAGATGCTGGTGTAACCTACAGGCTCGAGCAGATATATTCCAAGAAGAAGAGTAGTGACAGATACGGTGAACGCTTCACTTGCTCGGTTGCTGACGGGACGAACGGAATGATGAGAATCTTCGTTCAGCCAGACGTTGAAATTGCGTAATGGGCTGGGAGGCCAAAAGGAAGAAGTCTCCCGGAAGAGTGCTGCAAGGGCGGCATCCATCATGAGGCGGACGATGCAGTAAAAGGTGGCCGCGATGTACGAGAGAAGCCTCTAGCTATGGCGGTCATCCTTTGTGGAAGTTTACCTCTCTGAAGGGACGAACTGTAAGAAAGGTTTCATTGCCGGCTTGAAAAGTTGGTAGAGTGGCGGTGATCAAGCAAGCGAACGGCAGCTGCGAGCAGCGGTCGTGGAACGTGTGAAGCATGAGCGGCAGTCACAACGGGGCAAGATGCAGCGACGGGTGGATGACGAGATCGGTATCCAAGCAGCCAGGAGCAACGGTGTCAAGGGCTCGGAAGCGCAACGAACGATAGTGTCTTTGTGAAATTGGTGAACATCGGATAATGAATGCTTCATTGCATAACGAGTGGGACGCAGAAACAATGAAAATCTTCGCCCAAACCCGGTTGGCAGTGGTGGTCAGGGAAGCCGCAGCGATGGTGGGCTCTGCGAACGTTTCGGACGTTACCAACGACTTTATCTAAGATTGTTGCGACAATGATGTGAAAGTGGCTGATGGAGGATTTCCCTTGCCCGGAGCAGGGGTACTTTTGGTGGAGTTTGAGAAACCGGGAGGGGCGATGAACGAGATTCCGTGTGGAGGCGGTTTATGGCAGATTTCTGATTGTTAGCCTGTCTTTTGTTTGTGGCGGGACGCTATTTCCCTCCATAACTTGTGGGTGATGGTGACACAAATTGAACAAAGCTTTTCATAGTACTCACGCAGTCTGTGGTACTGGCATACCGATTTATGCGGATCCAGTCTTTTCGGGTTCAAGAATCCTGCACAATGGCACTTTCCAGGGTCATCACTACAGGAACACGTCCAAAATAGACATTTACATCGTCTTCGGGTAATAGAGGCACTAGAGTTTTCACCATGATGATTTCTGCAGTGGCACGGTGATGTGGGGTGCTAACCAGTTTCGGTGTGAGCCAGCAGAAAAAATCGTGAAGAAAGGCGGGAAGAGGCCGGAAGTGAAAGGCGGAAAGCGAATCCAAAGGAAGCGCCAATGCGCGCAGCGGCCAGTCGGAAAAGGTTTAAGGCGAAGGGAGGTCGGGCGATCAACTCGTGAGGCATGAGATCGCAAGTAAGGAAGTTTTCGGTTCCCGTTTAAGGAAAGATCAAGGCGTTAAGGCGGTAAAAGCCACCCTTTTTTCTTTTTTTTGTGTTTGAATGCATCTGGTAGAGGCCGTGTGGTACTTCGTGAAGGTCCTGAAGGGAAAACAAAGGGAGATTGTGGGCGAATGAAGTGCAAGGATCCCATGGAAGGTTGGCCAGTCCTGTTCTATGACAGTGTCCGTCGAGCTTGATAAGAAAGGGCACGTCAACGAAAGGAGGGATGTCAGGGGAGTCCAGTGGGTTGGAGCTTCGTTGATTACGGTTGAACGAAGGGAACGTGAGCGATCTTTGGAAGAGATGCTTTGGTGAAAATCCACAGGCAGGACCTCGGAATGAGCGAAGATCTTCTGCGTGAATAAAAGCCGGTTGGCTGGTCGGAGGCCAGCCACCTTTTTTTTTTTTTTGCGTCGGGAGGTCGTGGTGTTCCAGAAGAAACAGATCAGCGACGTGGGGAACCATCTCCGAGTGGAATCCTGGCTTGACGGGAAGGTTCCAGTTTACTGGAAGACGTCCAGCGAATGGAAGAGGGGCCGGGCACGGAAAGCCACGGCGAAGGAGCTCCGTTACCTTAGTTACAACGAAGGACATGACGAAGGCTTGACGAAGGGAGAGGGAAAGAATCTGGCCGAAGGGAACCAAAAGGAACGACGGGGGGGGGGGGGGGGACGGAGGGTGGATCGGTCCCGGGAATCACGGGAAGAGAGCCGTGATGTTTCCGGATCTGTTGAAGGAAGATCCAACGGGAGTGTGCAAAAAGCGTAAGATGCACCAGAAGGTGGGTTTGTCTTGGAAGCCTATAGGCGCTACGTAGTGAAAGGGATCCAACAAAGGGAAGACTGCCCAGCAACGATCGAAAGGCTGGGCGATGCCGAAGGGGATCGGAAAGTGGGGCGATGCCGGAGGGCTACGGGAAGAAATTTCGGTGTTTTTAATGCAGCGAGGTTCGGGAGTCGCAATAGGGAAGGAAAGAGGTGTAACGGCGGACGCTACGTCGGCTTAGGTGCTTGTAACGCCCCCGGTTTCCCTGGTGTACGTGGAGTTTCAGCTTAAGGTTTCGACGGTGTTTACGACGACTTTTTTCGTTATACAACACAGCATGGGCACTGCCCCAGCATGGGGTTTGGAGCGCCGGTCCTAATTAAAGGGGCCTAACCTTAAACTGTCGGTATCGCTGCCACCAACGGTGGATTTAACTGTTTAACTAGCTAAAATCTAAAAATGGGCTACATATTTAATTTTACACTAAAATACAATTAATCAAGTCTAGCAAACATCTGAAGCTTAAAACTCCTGGTTTTATTTTTGCGACAGAGAATGAAAGTACACTTTACATTAAGGTTTGCTTCTGAAAGCTTCTGAATACCAATTAATTAAATAGGCAACAAGTTTGCATTTACAAAAAGTAGCAAGTTTGAATATACACTTCGTATTTCACAAAATCAGACAAACACCCTTGGTTTGAATAAAAGTTAAATTTTCACATTAGAAAAAGTAAATCATAAGTGCTCCCGGAGACACCCGCAAGACTTGACAGCCGCAACTGATTAAAGTCTATCCGACAGTATGTTTCAACATGATCAACCGTCCACAGTTATGTTTCTAAGTTTTCCAAGTACAAAAAGATCAACCTCCCTTAGTTCCCTCGAGAACTGTTCTAAGTTATAAAAAGCCCGGCAATTTTACACTTAGGCATCAGTTTGTTTCAATTTGACTTCCACAAAGATCAAACCGTCATTTAGTTTAGATTAAAAATCCATTTAAAATAAACTGGAAAAATTTGGTTTTTAGTAAGAGAACCACTCTGACGTTATGGGGAGAGGAAACCTAAGATGCCGCTACAGGCGTCTCCACCATAATATTCCCTAGCTAGAGAGTTAAGTTTACAATTAAACTAGAATTTAGAATATGGGGGTCCTAAATTAAACTTTCAAAAGCTAAACTATAACATACGAACCACTACCATCGTGCCCGGCATGGCATTCTCCGGACATGGCGTCTCCACTCCCGACTGGCGTGACCGGTCTCTAGCTTGAGATCTGTGAGCTGTGCTGTCTATGCTTTGAGCTGGGGGGTTTTATGCTGGAGAGGGGGGAAAGCGCGGACGTCGAGGATAGCTGCGGGGGTCTGATTGGCCGAGGGCCTCGAGAACAATGGAAAGTGGGAGGAGAAGTCGGTTGAACAAAGGAACTGGGTGCAGAGCCGTTTGAAGGAGTAGGGACATGTAAAGACGGAAAAGATAGGCCTGCTTTGAGCTTCACTCAATTGAACTTTGGGAAATAGGCCTTTACTTTGTATTATTGGCTACGGATTGAATATTTACATGATTGCAACGTGATTTGGCTCTTGTTAAAGCTTATTACTTGGCTTTGAGTAATGCATAGAACATTACTATTAAATTAAACACGCTTTAACGGTAAACTGCAGTGTTAGACACCACAACTAGTTTTGGCTGGGGAGGGGGGCAAAATTGGGTAATTCGAAGTTTTTGCACAGTTTGACTTTCGGACTTGGTTTGAACAGATCTTTTTAAGAATTCTTTTAGTGTTTAATAGTAGTAGGTCAAGCTATTCGTAGGTTTTGGTAGGTCTCAGTCAGGTCGGAGGAGAACTAAAATAAACATATATACACTGAAAAATTCGTGTCCGGTAGAATGCCAGGTCGTAATACGTTTATACGTTTGGACATATGGTAGCGTTTCTGGGGGTAAAAGAATATAAATAAAGTATAAATGTGGTTAAATAAACTAGCTAGTTGAATGCTATAACGCATTAAGTTACAGAGAACATTTAACGTTTAAAATTTTAAAGTTAAAATTCGATCGCTGTGGAAATTTTTCATATTGATTGCGGCCGACAAACACAATAAAAAATATCACACTTCAAATTGGTTGTCTGTATAAATCCTGTTACAATACACTAAGCTAGTCCTGTTCGGGCTTTTTGCCCTAAAAAGAAAAGGATAAAATATAAATATAAAAGTACAGAGTTTCATAATGGCGGCCATGACGAAAGTGCAATGTGGTGAGTTTGAGGTGATCTTCAAACGTAGTTTTATGGTTCTTCCTGGTGGAAAGTCCGGATTTGGGCTTCCCCAAGAGTCTTGTATTTGGACAGGCTATTAAACGTTGAAGAGTTTGTGGAAATCGGACCATTATTGCGAAAACGGCCAAATATGCCTCGGCGAGGCATTTGGTGCCTCAAGAAAAAAAATTTCAAATTTTTGAAAAACAGGCGTTTTTCGGTGGCTCTCGTTTACAGAGGGGCCCGGGCAGGCCAATGAAGGGCATGATGGGACTAAAGCGACCGAAAGGCATAAGCCGAAGCGGAAGGGACCCGGGAGAGCCACGGTGTTCTTCAACAAAGCGAAGGACGGGATCCTGTTCAGGAGCGACTGAAGGGTGCCAGATGAAGGGGGCCAACGAAGGGAATGAAGAGCCGGGGATTGCTGAAAGGCTTCAGTCACTTTGTGTCTGGTGTGAAAGAGGAGCAGCCGGGCAGGTGACAACCGAAGGGCTCAGGTGCAGGGATCCAACGAAGGGCAATCCATCCAAGGAACGGCCGAAAGGCGTAAGCCGTATTTGAGGGTGGGGCATGGGAAGGGGCCATTTCGACGGCGGTGGCACAGGTGTCCTGTCCAGGTGCAACCGAAGGGCCCAATACGTGAAGGCCAGACGAAGGGAATGTTACTGAAGCGGGCACGAAGTGGGCGGGCGGCGAGAGGGTCTCGGGAAAAAACACCGGCAGGGGAGAATCACGCAAGGGAGCCACGGTGTCTTCAGATCCACCAAAGGGAGACACAGCAGGGAAACGACCGAGGGTGTAAGCCCAATCGGATGGTGGATCGGTCCCGGGAAAGCCCGGGAAGGGAGCCACGATGTTTTCAGGGGACGGCGAAGGAGACGACATCCGAAGGAGAAATGAAAGAACCAACAGAACGAGCGGCCGGCCGACCGAGATGGCAGCTTGAGACAAAGAGATAGCCGCCTCGTAGCCGCCGCTCTTATATAGGGAGGACTGCGCATGCGCGGTTGGGTCACTGAGGTGGCATCTCAAGTATCCAACAGCATCATTGACGCAATAATGCAAAAAATTGACAGGTATAGCACTTTAAAGCATAAAGAAATCAAGGTTTTTAGGAAGTGGTCCAAGAACACTAAAGTTATAATGGAGGGTTGGTCAAAACTGGTAGTTCAAAAAAATTTAGATTGGGATGTTCTAAAGGTTTTTCCTGAGTTTTAAGTTCAAATTCAGTTACCTATAACTTCTACACGACGCCCGGCATGGGGACATAAGCCAGGTCATCTCGATCCCCTGGCCTTCGTAGTGACGACCTTTTAGCTGGAGTCTGTTGAGCTAAGCTAATGATTGCAGAGGGAGACTTGCTTATGGAGAGGAGGGGGGGGGGGGGAGAGAAACCGCGGACATCCGCGACAACTTCGCGAAAATCAGGCAGGTAGAGAAATTGCCAGTCTGAGAGACAAATTTGTGTTAAAGCCAAGTCGTAGCAACGGCAACTAGGAGCTTTGGATCGGTTCTCATTTGGCTATGAAAGGGAGAACTCTCTGGGCTGAAAAAACGACTGTTGGATCCATTTAGGATGGAAGCATTTTGGAAGGCAATTGATCAGTCGAATGGAAACGGCTTTTACAGTTCGAAAGTTAGACTATAACTGTGGGCTAAATTTTTACAATATTATTGAAGGATGGTGTCAAATTGAAGCTAGAACAATGTCACTGCCAGGATCACGTCGAGAATGCCAAACTTAGACAAGTTGTTCGCAAACAGCAATGTTAGACATCACTACTATTGAAGGAAGGGGGGAAATTAACGGGATCGTCAGTAGACCTAACAAAAAGGTTAAATAAACTAATTTAAGTTTACTAATTTAATGCTATAGTGCATGATAGAATTGGGAAGGTTTTTAGAAGCATATAAGTTCGTTTAAGGTTGGAGCTTTCATAATACAACATCGTAACCTGGCCAAAGCCACAACAAGTAAGAAGAAAAACTGCAAGCACTAAAAGAAACAAAGATGACGGTACATGTACAATTTAAGGCTTCAGCACTGCAATGCCTCGTTCCCCCTAGCACATACACTAAACTTGGACTTTTTTTCCTGAAGAAAAAATTAATTCAAACAAAGTATTTACAATGAATGCACAAGTGAGTTGCCAAAATGGTCGACGTCTTCATTGCATGCGCTAACACTGACTTTGAAGAGTTTTTCTACATTACATAAAAAAGAATTTGGATAGAATTTACCAGAAATAAAGGTAAAGTTCATGGCTATTAAGAGAATTTTACTCTGGTCGATTTGGTACATTTTCTTGAATATGGCAGGAGTGAACATGGTTTTGGCGATAGGCCTAAATCGGCCCACCGCTTACGGGAGCGCAAATAAAAAAAAATTGGATACCCAGAGTTGTTGAGATTTGGGGTCTGGTAGTCTACCCAATCGAAATTTTGCCATGTCGCTTTTACAGATAGGAATTAAGACACACTACTTCTAACCATGCAGTGGATACTGCACTGCTAATTTTACCGCAAAAGTAAAAACGGCTACCATAAGTATTTCTTACTTTACTTTACCTTAACTACACCAGGTGTTGGTGCCTACTGCAACGACGGTTTCCACAGCTTCCTCGTACTCCTTTAAGCTAGGGCCCTAGTGGGCTTCTTTACCTTGATGCTGTGGCTCCATACTATGTATTCTGTATACTCTATATCTTTATTAATGTATTCCAGTAATGCTATGTACTTTGATGTATGGTCCAGTCCCTTGAGATCAGTGGTCTGGATGGCTCTGGCCTTGCCTGCCCCTAGGGGTAGCTGCTAGCAGAGATGGCTCATGGGATACCAGGATATAGTACAGGATCTACCTTGCACCACCAGTGGCAGGTACTGGCGGCAGCTCTAGGTACTTAAGGCCTTGCAGCCTCACTCTGGGAGCTAGTCCCTGACCAGCTAAGATCTATTCCTGAAGTGTGCCACTCTGCTAGTAGCCCTGATCAGAGCATCCTTGAACCATTGGACATCTCCTGAGGACAGACCGCGTGGCCCTGGAATAAACCCTGAATTTACCATCCTTCTGGCGTTCTTACTTGTACCGGGCATAGCGGGGTTGCACAAGTGGTGCATCGGCAGTCCATTTTTCACCTAGGAAAGGACCCACTTTCACCAAGAAGCCTTTTTGGAATGCCGGCAGCCATCTTGGGTGTTCCATTTCCACCTGGGACCCCAGCCTTCAGTAAGTAACCAAGAGACAACGTAAGTAGTTGTGAGTATTGTGAACTGTGTTTGAGATAGCAATAACTTTTATATTGCAGTAGAGATTAGTTGGATCAGTCAGTGCTTATTTTATTGGAAGATATTGTGTGGGTCTATGTAGGCTAGTGCCTTTTGACTTTTACCTTTGCTGAGACTTTATCCTGATTACTTTTGATTTGTGTAGGCTACTGAATTTTAGCCTTGAAGTGACTTTCCATAGCCTATAGGCCTAAGACTTTCAATATTGTGTGATTTTATGCCAAGATCCACTAGATCTAAGCCAGATTTAGACCCTGAATCTTGGGAGTTTAAGTTGGGACCCTAATAAAATAGGGAAAAGGACTAGAAGGGAACAAGCAGCTAGAATGACTACCCCTATTATTCCTCAAGTTGTGCAATCACCATTAGGGGTTACTCCATCAAGATTAGCAGCTCAGTTTCCTCCAGCTAGACCTATGTTCAAGTGACACCTAATTTGAGTCTAGGTTCTACATCAGCAAGTCTAAATGTTAGCGTGTCAAGCCCTACATTAACTTTACCAAATGTTGGACAATTATTTTCACCAGTTGCAAGTAATACTAGTGTTAAAGGAGGTGTTCCATTTGTACCAGGCGTGCCTTCAAATGTGAATTTGCCTGTTCCACCTCCTTTTCCTCCTGCTTGTGTAGTTTCAGTAACAACTACTGCTAATTTGCAGCAGCAGCAGCTAATTCCAGTAACCCTAACATGGGCTGACCCTTCTGGACAAGCTCAGACATGTTCTATTTTACAAAATGACCCAGTGTTCCAAATGCTAGGCAAGCCTTCAGTGACTGTCAGTGCCAAATTATTCTGTACCCTTGCCTGGACCAAGCCAGGTGTCAACTCAAATGCCTACTCATGTGCCAAGTTATTTTAACCAGCCTTTTTCAGCTAATAATTCTACTGACACTGCCATCTTGGATTTGAGTGCTAAACTGGATTCAGTAGTTAATTTTTTATGGGGAGGTGCTAATCCGGTATGCGCAACTAGTGCAGCATCTAAGCCACCATTAACTTCAACAACTAATGTTTTCAGTTCACCTGTTATGACACCTAGCAGTAATCTAGTTGGTAGTAGTTCAAATGTTGTTAGCTGTTCATCACAGAATAATTACCAGAGAGCTGTTGAAATGTCAATAACTTTGCCTAAAATGGAAGCTTTGAAAAATGGAGAATTTAAGGGTTGAATGACAAAATTTTCCCCTCAGCTTTCATCATAAAATTGGAAAGAATTTTAAAGGTTAGAAAAGTTGATGAGAAATTATTTATCCACCAAATTGTTCCATGATGGTTAACAGGGGATGCTGTTGACTGGTTTTTGGCAAATGAACCTTTTTCTAGTTGGGACAATTTTAAAACCTTGTTTTTGGCTAAGTTTGAAGTACAGTCACATGGGTATAACCTAATTACTAAGGTTAGAACTATGAGAATGCAAGAAAATGAAAGTTTCATTAAGCATTTTAATAAATGCATAGATATTTTACAAAACACAGGTGCTAGAATCAGTAATTTTAATCAAATTGAGGCTATTTTGGAAACACTGAATTCAACTTTTCACATGCCTATGATGTCAAGAAAATTCACTTCTTTGATAGATTTTAAAATGCAAGGTCTTTTCTTGGAAAATATGATTCAAAGAAGACAGGCTAATCCAATCCAAACTGCAGTTTCAAATGTTGGTAACACTGGAAATGGTAGAAATCTTGGTATAAGTAATGGAAATAACAGCACTAGTTTCTTGCCTAAATACGATGCAAAGTACACTTGTAACGTTTGTAATACGGTTGGGTGGACTTATAAATTCTGCCCTAATAGGTCAAATCACCAACAAAATCAGGTTGCAATTAGGAAAACCGGCAGCAATAACAGTAATTCAAATAGTAGCAATGGCTGCGGAAATAGTCGAACTTTTTTTAGCAGCCGTGGTCGTGGTAATAATGACGGTAGTAGTAGTAGTAGTACACAGGGAATTTGGTGCTCGAAGTGTAAAAATTTGTCGCACGAAACACAAAATTATCGTGTAAATCCCACTATTGTTCGTCCTCCAAATGGAAGCACTGTTGCACAACTTCATGAAATTGAGTTGAATTCTGATACACAGGAATTCGTGCCAAAAAACCCGAAAGCCATCCAGTTTTAGTCGGTGAAGCTGGAAATGGAGTATCTTCTTTTCAAAACCGACCAATTCCTAACAGAAATTGTCTAGGCGATCTTGTTGAGCCTACACCAGCACCATGTGCATATTTTTCACTTAAATTCGGTAAAGAATATGCAGACGCCATACTCGATAGTGGCAGTACAATGTCTTACGTTAATATTTCACTAAAAGATGACTTGTTAAAAATGGGTTGTGAATTCACGTAACGTCCTTATCGGATTAGAGTTGCCGATACTCGTTTCGTTGAGTGTCCGGGTTCGTTTTGGCTACGTTTAAGACTGCGCAACGAACTGTAACTTTTCCACTGATCTTGATGGAAAACACAATCCAGCCGGTAATCCTTGGCGTAGATTTTCAGCAGTCAACGGGTTTACAGCCAAATTTCACGTCGAACACTTGGTTTTGGCAGGATAAACCTTCGAAAATCTACAAACTGAATCGGGAGCCGGGTATAAACGAAGTTCATCAGTCCCAGGCAACTGCTACACCCATAGAACCAGATGAGTTTTGTGCCACAGAGCAAGATATTCGTAATAAAGTAAATGAGTGTGACGTTTTGACAGATGACGAAAAAGAGCAGTTGTTCAAGGTATTAATGAAATATAGATTTGTGTTCAGTTCAAGAATTGGAAGTCCAGTTATGGATATAGATGTTGGCGATCACCCACCAATTGCGTGTTGAAACCCTATCCAGTTTCAAAGTTTAAAGAGTTGCAATTACGTCAGCATGTAGATCGAATGCTGGAGCTTGGGTTTATCGTCCCCAGCACGAGTGCATGGTGTTTTCCGGCGTTTATCATTCCCAAGAAGAATAACACCACGCATTTGTGATAGCATACAATAAATTGAATGAAATAAGCAAGATGCAAAACTTTCCAACCCCTAGAATTGATGATATGGTGCAGAGGTGCCCTAAGAGCAAGTACCTAACACTTTTTGATCTAACCGAAGCATACTGGCAAGTGGGGGTGACGAAACGAGCAGGTGAGGTGTCATCTTTTTGCACCCCGTTCGGAAATTTTACTCCTCTCAAAATCATGTTTGGTGTCAAACAAGCACCAGCGTTCTTCTGTGCCTCAGTTTCACGAATGCTCGCCCCTCTACATTATCTGAACGTGCAGAGCTATTTTGATGATATCTCGATTATGTCACAGGAATTCCGATTGCATTTGATGGCGATCGAAGACACCCTAATGATTTTGGGTCGTGAAGGATTTAAAATAAACGTAAAAAAGACAGACTTTTGTAAGAAAGAAATAACCCTGTTAGGTCATAAGCTTACGAGTGAGGGAGTTTTGCCGAATCCTAGTAAGAAAGAAACTTGTTAGCAGCGCCCGATTACAATCAGCCTTGGATAATAATGGCGGACGCATCTTTCTCGGGGGCTGGAGTGATTTTATATCAGGTCGATCTACTCACCAAGGAGAAGAAAACCATAGATATAATCTCTAGAAGTTTGACAGTTGCAGAACAGAGATTTACTAATAGTGAAAATGAATTGATGAGTATTATTTGGGCAGTACGTAAGTGGCGTAGATACATAGAACGGGGTGCGATAACAATTTTCAGCGACCATAAGGCACTTTCGATTTTATCCAAGGTAAGCTCAGCAACGGGACACTTAGCGAAGTGGCTTGTGGAGTTATCTCACGAAATATAGCATAATGGCTGCGATTACATTGAGAGTCAATCGATTCATATTCCAAAGCAGACGACATCATTTACGCACCTCTCAAAACAGCGAAAACCAGTTTACAATCTTCACAAATTTACGACAGCTTTGAAAAAATAAAAAAAAGAAATATCTCCTGCTGTCTTCTTCAGGTGACAAAGAAATAAAAATACTAGTTACATCACACTGTACTGTTCGACGCCGAACTGTCCGACGCTGATTTGAACGAAGCACGTGCGTGCATAGCCTCCAAGAAATAGAAGGTCCGCATCTAAACGTCTTTCTTGCTACTCCATCGTGCTCGCAGCCGCTCTGCCAGATCTTTCCTCACCAAATGCTGGATTGCTGGTGTCGAAGGTGGTTGGAGGTTCATCAGCTCTCTCCCGTCAATTTTGTGCCTAACTATGGCAAGCGACTCGAGGCACCTCAAATGTTTATCGCTAACAGAGTTTGACTTAATCAGTGTAGTAGTCTTCTCCCAATCAATGCTGTGTCTGGTGGCCATGTGGTGGGCTGCCACGCTGTTTTCCTCATCCTCTTTTTCTCACTCGGTCTCACTCGGTTTCTTACACCTTTTCTAGTTTCACCTATATATACAGCATCACAGCCACCACAAGGAACACTATATACTCCTTCTCTTACATTCACTATTCTGTTTAAGGCTTCTTCCTCCTACTCTCTCACTTCCGTTCTAGTGTGCACTTGGTGTATGTTTTTACCTTTCTTTTTCATAAGCCTCCTTT
>JAHWFP010198809.1:61877-95340 GCA_023313725.1 Lithobius niger | reverse complement strand
GCAACCTCTCGATCTTTGGACTGTTCCGTTTCTCGCAGACGATCAATAATTTCGGGATAACCCAGTCTACTTCACGGATATCTATTACTAATAGTCTTATATCAAAGATAAGATCTCCGCGAAAACGTCGATAAGCCAGTGTGGGAAGTCGGAGTCGTCGTAAACGTTCACTGTACGGCAGATTGGATAAACCAATGACCCTCTTTGTTGCACGTCTCTGGAGTCTTTCCACCTTGTACTTGTCGCGTTCAAGTCTGATCCACCAAGCTTGGTTTGCATATTCGATGATGCTTCTAACAAGACTACAGTACAGTTTAAGGAAGATCTTGGGTTGAAGCTCGTCAAATGTATTTCGGACTGCTGCTAGCACAGCATAGGCCTTGGCTACAACAGATTGGACATGTGTAGAGAAGGAAAGATCGCCATCGAGAATGACACCCAAGATCTTTCTGTGAAACCTTATCTTGTAGTAGCTTATGAGAACCAAGGTCGTAGATAGTGTGAAGACGTTGGTTGCCAGACCTAAGGATACAACACTTGTTTTCGTTAAGGTTCATGTTCATGTCCTCCACCCAGTTAGCAACATGATGAATGTTGTCTTGGAGGATAGCAGCGATTTCAGGTGTGGTAGAAGGTGCAAAGAGTTTAATGTCGTTCATAAAAATGCCGTGGTCGACTGAAATCTTGGAGGAAAGGGATTTAATAAACATGACAAACAACAGTGGACCTAACACACTTCCCTGTGGAATCCCGCTAAGTACAGGTAAAGGCTCTGACAGGGCTCCCTCGACTGAACATCGCTGGTGTCTACCTGACAGAAAGTCACCGATCCAGGCAAGAAGTCCCCGTATGCCTTCGTCAGCCAGGCATTCGATTAGCTTGTTGTGAGGAATCGTGTGTGAGGAATCCTTTGCGAGATCGAAAAATATAGTGTCGACTTGGAGGCCGTCGTCAATCCACTGTGTCACTTTGTTCAGATAATGTATTAAATTGGGGGTTGTCGATCTCCCGGGGATTCCCCCGAATTGATTAGGGTGAAGTTTATCGTTTTCAGCGAGGAAGTTTAGTATTTGTTTGTGGATGATTTTATCAAGAATTTTGCCTGGTATGCTCGTAAGGCTAATTGGTCTATAGTTGGATGGTTTAGTCTTGGATCCTCCTTTATGGATAGGTGTAACGTGAGCAGTCTTCCATTGAGTAGGTACTTTGCCCAGACAAATTGACTTCTGGAAAAGTGCTGTTAATGGCGAACAGAGTGTGAGGCTGACTCTTTCAGAATAACTGGGTGGATACCATCTGGACCTGGAGCAGATCTACTGTTGATATTGAGCAGGATGTGTTAATGTGTATGTGGATGTGTATAATGAAACCTGCATAGGGGATGGCAAATTATCTACTTTAAACTACAATTTTGGTTAAAGCGCAGATTTATTTGAAACTGGCTGTTCTACTAACCCTCATTTTTACCGTCCCTAATGTAAGTTGAACAATTGGAACGCTCTTAATCTAATTTATTTAGAGTGAAGATCATAGGCTACACTTCATGCCTGTCAAATCTAAGCAGGTAAGCAGGCTACACTTCAGGCACTGCCAAATTTAAGCAGGTAATGCCGAGCAGTTAATTTTTCGGAAGACAAAAAAAACTTTTTTATAGTCGACGAAAATATACGTTACCTGATTTATTAGCAGATTCCCCCTTGTGAGCTTATTTTCCCCTAGAGTCTTGAAATTGTCTTCCTTGCCGAGCTTGTACGGTACTGTGCATGTGCGAGGCTTGCTTATATAAGCTTCCGTTGCCATTGCCATCATTTCTCCTAGGGCGTTCGCTGCGTGCCTTCGCTCTTGAGCTTTCCAGAAGATCATCGCCACCGCATACCTCCACCCTCCGCGGTAGGCTTTTACCTCCACGTTTCACCCTCCGCTTACCGGCTGATTCAGCGGAGGTCGCCGGCTGACATTCCCCTCCGCATACCTTCTGTTGCGGCTAACCTTTCCTTCCGCCTCCTCTGACATGGAAGTTCTCGAGGCCGCTCTTGACCGGGACCCACTAGGGTGCTCGCCTCCGCCTCAACCACAAGATGGCCCTCTGCGGTCGCATGGTACTCTCCCTTCCAAAGACCTCCGATCTTCACGTGATTTACCACCATCCTTTCCTTCGGTCCTGGTGTATGGCCCGCTACCTTAAAAAAAAAAAGCCCTCCGCCTCCGCCCACGGACGGCCACTTCCCTCCTCACTTCGGCGGACGCCTCCCTCCGCTCTACGGATGGCACCTCCCTCCGCTCTTCCTTTCAAGATTATCCTGCCTTCCGTTGCTTTGCAATGGTTTTATGAATGCTTCGTTCGTTCCTTTGATTAAAGATGACTCTCCTCCGCCCTCACTGGGCTTACCATGTCCTTCCATCATTCCTCCGGAATGTTTTCTCGTCTACCGTTCCTCTCTGAAGCCCCTTCAACACGACACTACGTCCAGCACATCCGTTCCTCGGACAAGCGTCCCGCCTCCCAATTTGGCCTCCTCCTACGGAGGTGTTCCGAATTTTCATCAAACATCACTCCACATGACAGGCGGACGCCCTTTCTTACCATCTGTATATCATCGTCCCATGGATGGTAGGCGCCTTCATTTTTGTTCACTTCCTTTCGCCGTCCCTCCGTTCCTCTTGGTCCCTAGCCCGGGACAGCTTGTGTCAGCATGGAATATTGTTACCCCTCGCTTCCCCTGCTCGACCTCTGTTCGTACCAGGACGGGAGGGGGGGGAGGTTGCATTCCAAGTAAGAACGTCAGCATCATGTCAGCCCGTGTTCTTCCCACTAGGCCCTGGTCTCTAACACGATGGTGGGACTCTTACCACCTGTCACATCCTTCATTTACACTATACCCACTGCGCATCCTCCTGCGCAGCCTTCTTCATGTATGGCGCCGCGGGCCGTCACGCCTCGCCACATCCTGCATCGTTCTAGTTTGCACTTTGCCTACAGCATTCAACATCCTCCTCTTTGCTACTTCCCTTTACAAAGATTCTTTCTTCTCTAGCCACCACGCCGTTCACTCCGCTTCGCAGGCCTCCGCCTTCCGCATTTCTGCTTTCCGCCTCCACATTCCTATGCCTCTTGCTACAGGAGCGCCGCGTGATGACGCCTCCCGGGACTCTCCATGCCTTGTACTACCGCAGACACATCTCCTATCCTTTGCGATTAAACACCTCCGACACGGGACTTACGTTCCCTTCCCAACACATTCTCTCGCACTGAAGAATGCCTGTCTCAAACTTCAACTCAAGACGCGAACAGTAGCAGACAGGTTGGCCTCCTCCTCCGATCCTCGATTACCTCCACTCGGCCTATCCTCACGTTCCTCTCCACATTTTGTAACCGAACGTTCCGCTATCCGACGAACCAATGGACCACTGGCATGTCAACTTTCGACTTCCTTTCTCTTCAGCATTGCATGCTGTTGCTTACATCTAAGGGTATGATATCCCTCCGCACCGCCGCCACCTGCGCATCCTACTGCACAGCTCTCCTTTCTTTTTATTACGACCTTCGGCTATGCAGCCCGCTGGTCTTTTCTCTACCTTCAACCAGTGCAACTGTACTGCGTGCTGCCCCCCAACGGGACCAATCCTTGTGTCTCGACTTATGTCACGCTATTCCTTTTCCACACGCCACCCTTCCGCAAAGGACTCCCTCCGCTCCGTCTTTGATAGTCATTCCAGCCCTTCGCCGCTTCTAGACTACTGAGACCTCCATCCATTCCTAGCGTGGGAGATAGTTCTTCTCCACCCTCCGTGAATCCACCGACCCCTTCCTCCATTCCTCCGGACTGTCTCTCGTCTCTCATTTTTTCTTCAGGACTCACCGACGCACCGTAATAAGTCCCATCCCGGCTCCTATGTTCCCACTTCACGGTTGATCATTCCGGTCTCCGAATCAGCTTCCTCCGCCATGCTAGCCTCCTCAGCCACGGATGATCCCTCCACCAACCACTCAGTATCCAAATCGGAAGCCTCACTACAGGTTTTAATTTTGGCCTCCGTGACCGGCTGCCCTCTCAGCCTCCGCTATTGGGACAATCAACAACACCCGACATTTGCAGCAACTCTCCTCCGCAACGGAGGCGTCCTCCGCATGGTTCGCATCTTGAGTAGAATAAAGGTCATCCTCTGCCTTGCCCAGGCCGTGGGAATTGCTTCTTCCACCCTATAGGCACTGGTACAGCCACCCCACACAATTTGACACCTATCCTCAATCAGAATTCCTGACAGCCAACACAATGTTACCCCTCAGTTCCGCTCTCTACCTCCTTCGAGCAATGGTTCCCGGTTTTGTCATCCGCGACAATGACCGTGTCCTCCGACTAAGCCTCCGAGCTGCATCCTAAGTGGGGTCCTTGGTGCTACACCAATACACTATGTGAAAGGTTATACACCGACCCTCCTCCGAATGACACTCGCCAGCTAGCTTTCCTCATCAACCAGGTGTTCCGGAGAAGCTGCTTCGCTGCTTACCACTCCATGGATTGGTTTACGAGGACCTCCTTCGACTCCACACTCTGAGGAGTGGCTCTAGGACACAGCCACGAATCTACATGACTCGCCTTACCATTCCAACACATCCAATGGATTCTTTGCCTCCGCTCGTCATCCAACCTCCGCTCCTCCGCCAACGACCATAGGGATGGGAGGATTGACACTTTCAAGACGACAGACCCACAAAATTGTGCAATACCCACGTCGGTTCACGTCTTCCTTGCGTTTGGGCGGAAGGCGGATCGATTCGGACTAGCAACGTTCTTCGTTCTCCTCCCCATGGCACGCTGCCTCCGCACAGTCTACTTAAGGTGAATCGTTTCACTGCCTCATATCGGCTTTCACTTTTCCTCTCTCCAGCATTGAATACTGATGTTTCGTTGGGAAGGTTATGCTATCCCTCTGCACCACATCCGTCTGCGCATTCTATTGCACAGCTCTCCGGCCTCTCCAACCATCCATTTGCGTCCTCCGCCTCCTTATGCGGGTGCTCCTCCGCCAGCGGTGATCCCTCCGCCTCCGTTTCCTACCGTGCTCCTCATGCCGCACTGTGATTACGGGCATAGCCCTAGGATTTCGGAAGATTCTGTAAGCACTCTCACCCTTCTGTTTGACAAGACACCTCACCTTCTCAAGAGGATCTAAGATGTTCTACCTCCTCTTCCGCCGTAGATGGAGGCAGTACTGCGGCTATAACCTACCTACTACACCAGGACCTTCCCCTCCTTTCCGTTCAATTTTCCTCCGCTTCTGCAAGAAGATCTCCACAAAGAAAAACACAAAAGGGAGGCGTCTGATTATACTAATCCTACCTGATTGGCCATTATGGACGTTCTTCTCACCGCAGCTGTGATCAAACTATTATCATTTGCTCTGCATTACACCCTTGATTTCACCCTCCGTTCCAATAATCACCAACGGACTTGTAACATCGTCCTTTCCGCTATGCCTCCCTTTTCGGAGGTTTACCTTCTACCAGTCGATGCAACATTGGCCTTCCGGGTCTCCTCTTACATACATCTCCGTTCGACCAACATGGTGCCTCCACGTCTTCAACTTCTGTGTCAAGCCACCTTCCCACAAGGTGAGATGCTTTCAACATATTTAGTTGATCTCTTATCCTTGTACCCTGTATGTAAAGACCTCTGCATGCAACTGATAATAATATTAACCAAATTGAAATTATATACTGAGCTTACCGCATTCCCCAATCTCACTCTTACCAAACTTCCCATTGCTTTAGCATGGGTCCCGGCATACTATGATTTGCCTCAAGTGAGTGAAAGTAGTTGGGGCAGCAGGATGGTCTTCATCAGGAAAGATTCTTTCCTGGGGGTGCCAACTCGTACTGCTGGAGAACTCCGAACCTAGCCCCCCGCCGGGTGACAAAGTCTGCTAATAAATCAGGTAATGGATATTTTCGTCGGCTATAAAAAGACTAAAATTGCAGGGCCCGAACCTGCTTAATTTTAGTTTTTATTGCTTAACCGAAAATATACACTACCTTAACTCCCGCCCAAGCCTCCCCACCATGAGCTAGGTTCTGGAAGGAGGAGAAGTGATGGCAATGGCCGCTGCACGGAAGCTTATATAAGCAAGCCTCGCACATGCGCAGTACCGTGCGAGCTCGGCAGAGAAGACAACTTTCAAGACTCTAGGGGAAAATAAGCTCACAAGGGGGAATCTGCTAATAAATCAGGTAATGTATATTTTCGGTTAGGCAATAAAAACTAAAATTAAGCAGGTTCGGGCCCTGCAATTTTAGTCTTTTACACGCAAGTTTATGGTAATTTAACAACTGGTACCAGCGAATTGGGAAAAAAAAAACCTGTTACAGCTTGAAAATGGTGATTAGCACGGGATTATGTGTTGGTAATCATCCCAAAAAATGACACTTAACCTTTCTGGTCATGACATTTGAAGTACAGTTTGCAATAAGGAGAGTTTATGTTCTGATGTTTTTAATGTTTTATCCTGTAATACTAAGCTGAATCCAAAACTGGCTATGTGTATAATTGTTTAAAGTACTTTAATTTAGCCATAGAAAAAAATACATTCATAGATGTTTAAAGTTTGGCTACCAGGGGCTAAACTATTTGTGGTGGGATGGTAAAATATTCCGAACTACCTGGGCCAATTTTTTAAAGCTCTTTGTTGGCCTCCAAGCTGACCAAAACTTACAGCTTTTTTTCAAGCGCAGTGCACCATTTAACTCTACTGACGGGTTATACCTCTCAGTTCTAGCTCAGTCAGCTGTTGGTGGGACAGCAAAGAACTTTTTGTCTAAACAAACTATACAAAGCAAACATTTCAGCTAAGGGAGTAAAAAGTAAAAAACCCATCTCATTCGTGTGCCCAGAAGAAATTCATGGTTTTAACTTCGTTGATTTGTAGTCTAACTTCAACTGCAACCTAACAGGCTCACTTTTTTTTATACACAGCACCCGACGGTGAAAGATTTACTTTATTTTGGCATTCAGATTGCTGAAGGAATGAAGTATCTTGCAGAACTTAAGTTTGTTCATCGTGACTTAGCTGCACGGAACTGCATGTAAGTGTTTGTGTTTGTTTTGTCGTATGGTGTTTATGAATGCAAGTGTTGTTGATAAAGAATATGTGTAAAAATGTCCTAATTCATGTTTAGTTTACTTTAGAAATAATTAAAAATCTGCTGATTTTAGGTTGGATGAAGATCTGACTGTGAAAGTTGCCGATTTTGGTCTTTCAAGAGATATTTACGAAAGTGCTTACTACAGCAGCGAGAATAAAAAGACCAAACTTCCAGTCAAATGGATGGCTTTAGAAAGTTTAGAAAAAGGCCAATATAGTACAAAATCAGATGTGGTAAGTTTGTTAAGGATTCTCAGAAATTTCCACAGTCACTTTAAAAATTAATTCTATTAGAAAGTTCTTAGAGTTGAGTTGTTGTGCAGCCATGTTGTTGGTGCGAAGGGTGTAATCAAGTCATTCAAAAGTAGACTCCACCCCAATAACTTATGTCCAATTGGTGTAGGAAAGTGAAACTTTGGGAATCTTCACTTATAATACGTACACAATCATAGATGGAATGTAAATTTCCTGGGGGGGGTCGAGTGTTATATAGCTCCAATGAACTAAAAATGAGAACGTCTCTGCATACCGTGTTGTGATCAGTGCTTGCAAACTAGGGGTGTCCGAGTAGAATAGTGGTGTATGTGCGGTGAAGGGCAGATGGAACGTCTGGAGCAGAGCATCCTGGCGTAGCATGCGTTGGTACTACCCTGACCTATTGTGGGGAAATTAAAGGTCCTGGCCAACAAACTTTCACGTACGGACAAACATCCCCCCGGGGCAACGGAATGGTTGTTATGATTGCAGGGTTGTCAGATGATCTTTCAAGGCGGGGAATCACACTCGGTGGACTACCCGTTCCAACAGGGCATAAGACCATAATGCCATCTGTCTTCTCCTGGACCCTCAGCATCTCATGGGTAGGGTCATTTACGTGCGCCTTCCGTTTTGTGGGGGTTTTCCGTCTTGCAGATGGTGCTGAACAAAATTCAGTCATTCCAGAGCTCCTTCATCTTGTTAGCCTCCCTTTGGTCAACAGTACCTTGGTTCATGGACCTGTTGTTCTTAAAGGAAAACTTGACTCCATTTTCCGTTAAACTGGATCTGCTCACCCAACATTGGGGCCAAATGCTTCATTCGTAACCCGCCATTCTCCATCTTCACGAGTGGAGACTCTAAAACATAGGGTGTGGGTTTTCATCTCCAGTGACAGCCGCTTGCTCCAATGCTACGAGTCCGACAGTTGAAGTGTTCATAGTAAAATGGTGATGATTAGTGGCGCACCCAGGGGGGGTAAAAAGGAGGTACATGCCCCTCCCAAGACCCGTGATTAACAGTAAAACTGAGCAATTGTAAGAACCTTGATTAGTTTTTCTACTGACATCATAAGGCTTCTCTTTTGTGCCTCAAGTATAGGGTACATTAGTTTATATTAAGCAATGCAAAGTTAATTGTTTGGTTTACAGTCGGGTGCGGGTGCCTTAAATTATAGCGGGTCACATTTTTTATCTCAATCTTGGTTCATATTTTTGCCAAATTTTGACCCGCTTTTTGACATTCCAGTATACCATTTTAACCGGCTCGAAACGAGCTTTCCAATGGTGCAAATTTCAAACCTCTAGCTCAAACCACAAAGAAGTTATTTGGCAAAAAAATAAAATATTTTTAATACTAGATAATATAAATAACTTAATATCAGAATATTATACTTTTTTAGGCCGCTTCTTTCAGCTTTGAGCTAGTTATATGTCGAAGAAATGTCATTTAAATGAAATAAAAAATAAAATTCCTGGTTGCCTGGTGCTTCCATTTGCAACCTTGCCCGTAAACCACGCAAATTTTTTTTTGCATTGCCTAGGCCATGGAAAGGTAATTATTTGGTTTACAGGCGCGTGCGGGTGCCTTAAATTATCTCGGGTCAAAATTTTTTATCTGAATCTTGGTCCACCTGCTAAAAATCATATTTTCGCCAAACTTTGACCGTTTTTGACATTCCAGTATACCATTTTCACCGGCTCGAAACGAGCTTTCCAATGGTGCAAATTTCAAACCTCTAGCTCACACTACTAAGAAGTAATTTGACAAAAGTTAAAATATTTCTAATACTAAGTAAATAACATCTTAGGTTATTAGCAGAATATTATACTTTTTTAAGCTGACTGCATACTTGTTCGGCTTTGAGTTAGTTAAATGCCAAAGAAATGTGGTCAGTTAAATAATATAAAATCTAAAGATGCCTGGTTGCCTGGTGCTTCAATTCGCTACCACGCCCGTAAACCAAACAATTTTTTTGCATGGCCTTATCTGTGCCCCTTACGAACCTCTGCGACGAGCCTCATTTTTCCTTCTTACCAAGAAAACGATAATTTTAACAGGTAAAATTAATTTTTATTAACCTATAATCCGTACGCGATTTGTGAACTGGGCGTGGCTTAAAAAAATTATCGATTGTCCACTCCAGTACAACTCCACGACTAGCATCATGGGTACAGCAGTCACAAAATGGTGTCTGTTAACGCGTCTTCAATTGGGAAAATAGGTAAAATGATTCACAGCCAACTAGGGAAATTATTTGGAATGTCTATTGTTATCTGCGAAGCAAGCAACCAACAAAGAACGCCATTTCCCAAGAAACTTCGGATGCAACAAAGGTTTCTTTCAGTTGTGTTAAACAAATAGTTAACGAAGACGCGCAGCTACACGCCGAAACAAGTGCCACTCCAGCCGTAGCAGAGGCTACAGTTCCGCAGTTCATAACGGCAGCGAAATAACGGCCAAAGGCGCCAACGGTAACAAGCTTGGACGACTTTCAACTGTCAGCCGCTCGAGCAGCAATAACTGAAATTCACCGAGAAGGTAATTATCCAAATGTTGATAATGTTTTGGCCAAATTCAAATCGAAGATGGGAGAACTTCCGTGGCATTTAATCATGAAAAAAAAACTTGGGATGAAATACGGAAAATGCAACAACAGAAATTTTACATAAAAGCGTCCAGAAATTGTTGCTCAGCGTCGCCGATTTTTATGTCAGGTACGACATCAAGGAAGTAATCCGTCTCATTTACAGTATGTATTTATTTGGATAAAACTTTGGTGAATGAGCATCACGGGCGCGAACGCCAATGGCAGGTAGAAAAAAGGCGCACCGGACTCACAACTGACAACGCAAATGAGGGCTTGGATGGTCTCCTTATTCCGATCGGAAAGGGCCGAAGACTCATTTTGTTACACACCGGCAGCTAGGATGGTTTGTTAAAGATAGCATGCTTCTTTTCCGAACTGGATTTTGCTCCCACTTTCTGCAATCCCCTAGCTTAGCTGTGAACACATAGCTCTTTTCAGAGCTAAACACACCGTTGTTTTCTTTATTGCCAAAACAACTTAACCTGATAATTTTAGCATTACATTCCTCGAATGTGATGTTCCCCTGGAGGTTTCCTCGGCTGTGCAGCCGCCTGCTTGCATATCCCACTGCGCCTGCGCGGTGCAGTCCTCTCTTATAAAAGCGAGAGCTTGGACGCTTTCGTCATTCATTTTCCTCCAGCGATCGAATCGTCTAACGCCTCCACGTCGCTCTGGTTCCCGCCTTTCGCCTGGTTTGAGACTCCCTTCGCCCCGTGTTCGACGCTCATCGCCATTCCGGCATCCACATCTTCGACTTCCCTTCGGCTTTTGGCCTTCGAACGGAAACGTTCCTGCCCTAACGGCCTCCACCTTTCCCGCCGGCATCGACGCCTCCTCTTTGCCTTCGGCGCCTTCCTTTCGGCGTCGCTTCGACGAAGCTCTAGCCTCTTCGGCCGTTTCCCGCACCAGGTTCCCGGATATAACGTGTTGCACACATCCCGTCTAACTCCCGTTTCGGTTTCAATTGTTTCCAACAACGTTCGTATCTGCGACCGTGCTTTGGTTACACGATGTCGTCTTAATCAAGTTTTAAAGCAACCACGTCAAGATTCAGGGCCTCGTTCGTACGAAGAGCTGTTCTTGTTCCAGAAGCCAACTTCACCTCCTACCACTTGTCTCGACCGTGGCTCACCCCACGTATCGAGTGAAAATCAAGTCAACAGTTGCTGTCCACTTCTGCCCGTCTCACTCGTGGCTTTATCCCACGTTTTGAGTGAAGAACCATGACGAAACTGTCTACACCTTTGCTGCTTGTCTCAACCGTGGCTGACCCCACGTCTCGAGTGAAAGTAAAGCCAACTGTTGCTGTCTACTGCTGCTCGTCTCACTCGTGGCTAGAACCCACGTTTCGAGTAAATCATGACGGAAGCTGTTTACACCTCTTGCTGCTTGTCTCGACCGTGGCTGACCCCACGTCTCGAGTGAACATCAAGCCACCTGTCACTGTCGACTGGTGCTCGTCTCACTCGTGGCTAGAACCCACGTTTTAGGTGAACCAAGACGGAATCCGTTTACACCTCTTGTTGCTTGTCTCGACCGTGGCTAACCCCACGTTTCGAGTGAAAATCAAGTCACCTGTTACTGTCTACTGCTGCTCGTCGCTCTGAGTGAACCAAACGGAAGCTGTCTGCACCTCTTGCTGCTTGTTTCGACCGTGGCTGACCCCACGTCTTGAGTGAACATCAAGCCACCTGTCACTGTCTACTGATGCTAGTCTCACTCGTGGCTAGAACCCACGTTTTGAGTGAGCCAAGACGGTCGCCATTTGCACCCCTTGCTACTTGTCTCGAGCGAAAAACAAGACAACAGTTACTGCCCACTGCTGCTCGTCTCATTCGTGGCCAGAACACACATTTTGAGTGAACCAAGACGGAAGCCGTTTGCACCTCTTCCTGCTTGTCTCGACCGTGGCTGACCCCATGTCTCGTGCGGAAATCAAGACATCAATTGCTGCCCACACTGATGCTCTTCTCATTCGTGGCTAAAACCCACGCTTTGAGTGAAGATTCAAGTTGAATACTGTCTGCATTTCCTTCTACTTGTCTCAAGTGAAATTAAAGTCACCTGTTGCTGTCCAAACTGCTGCTCATCTTAACGTGCTGCTGGTTCGACCGTGGCTGACCCCACGTTTCGAACGAAGATCATGTCTACAGTTGCTCCATCGACATCGCTTACTGCTGGTCTCGCCCTTGACGACCCCATGTCTCGAGTAGAAATCAAACAACATTTGCTGCTCACATTAATGCTCGTCTCATTCGTAGCTAAAACCCTCGTTTTGATGAAAGAACCAAGTCAGAACAACAGTGACTGGATTCAAGCTTGATGTAAACCAAGACAACAATGGCCGTCCACACTGATGTTTGTCACTGCAAAAAATCCAATACCTGTCAACTTAACACCATAGCCTGAAAGAAGCTTGTCGCGTAGTGGCCGCCTCAGTGATTCAACCGTGCATTCATGGTTCTCCCACTTTGTCCCCGGGAAAGACCCACTTTTGCGGCTGGCGCGACCGCTAGGCACCGTCCGCATCATTCAGCTGGTTGTCCATGTCGCCCCTTCACGACATCTCCCTTTGTGGGAAAAGAAGTCATCGTGGCTCCCTCCCGTTCTCTCCCGGGTATGACCCGCTCCCGTTGGCTGGGGCGTCTGCTAGGCTCCACCCGCATCATTCGGCTGGTGGCCATGTCGCCCTTCGCGACATCTCCCTTCGTGGGGAAAGAAGTCATCGTGGCCCCGTTGTCCTCGCTCTGCTGGACTTCAGTCCTCCCCTTCGGGCCACGCCTATTTGATAGTCCTACACGCCTGCCTACACGTCCTGCACTACCACGTCGATGTCTGGAATTTGGACTTTCGCTTTCGCGACAAGCTTTACTATGACCGAAGACTCAGCTACCCACTCCCATCAGCTGGGGCGACTGCCAGGCTCCGTCCGCATCACTCGGCTGGTTGCCCATGTCGCCCCTTCGCGACATTTCTCTTGGTCGCTCATGTCGCCCTTTCACGACACATCCTGTCGCTTCTCCCTTCACCAACCTAGCCTGTCGTCGTGTCATGGAAGCCGTCGCCTCAGCTCATCTTTTGTCCTTCCCTTCGGGCCACGCCTGGTTGGTGTCCTTACTACGCTTCAACTTGCTCTCTCGCCTCTCTCTCGCGGCCACTGGCCGACCGGTCGGTCATGGAAAATTAAAATCCGAAACGGTTACGTCGCCTAAACTTGCGGCCCTCGAGGAAGACCTCCGACAAGCCAAGGCCCTCTTCCAGGAAGCGAAAAGGAAGCCACAAGTCGCTTTTACAACTCCAGGTCGGCTGACACCCCACCTCCATGATCTTCGCGACATGCTTTTACGCCCACCACATCTGACTGTCGTGTCCATCGCGCGGCAGGCCCAGACCGGTACGCTTTTGTTGCTACTGACGAATTCTCCTTGCAACTCCAAGAGGACCGTCGGCCATCCATTGTAGCCTTCATCGCTGGAATAAGAAGTCATCATGGCTCCCTCCCGTTGCCTCCCAAAAGGACCCACTCTCCTCGGCTGGGACGACCGCTTGACACCGTCTGCGTTACTCGGCCGGTTGTCAATGTCGCCCCTTCGCGACATCTTCCTTCGTTTCCTGTATGGCAACGTCAACGCCCGCCGCCTTGTGACTACCAGCGGACCACCTGCTCACGTCAGTCATCCCCTTCCGTACTTTTCACGCTCATCACTTCATGTCAGCCATCATTCTTTCATCGGTACCGTTACGCCGTGACCACAGCAAGTCCCACAGCAAAGTCCACACCCCGTCGCCGCTACACGCCCCGGCAGTCCCCAGGTGCCCTGGAGTCAACTAACGCACAGCCATGCACCTCCTCCTCACCCTGCTTCCAGTACCCTCACCATGGAAACACCCCTCCTACACGCAGTCTTCCACCGACTCCCGAACCGAAAACCATCACTTTTGTCGCGTAAGCTTCTTCGTTGCGAAAGCTTAGCCTCATTTTTTTCGTGTCCGTCCTACGCTCTCCTCCTGCCCAGATCACCCGCTCTCGCACGCTGACGTGAAACGCCTACCACTCCTTTCCTTCCAACCTGTCGCGAAAGCTCAGCCTCTTTCTGGTGAACTCGTTCTTCATTTTGGCCCGGCCCAGGATCGGCTACTCTCCACGGCCTTTGCCGCACGCACACTTCCGGTGGAAAGCCAGCCTCGGTTTCAACGCTCACCTTGCGCTTCCAGTTTCCTTGCGTCTCTTTTTTTCCGCCTTCAACGTCCGGACTACGTCTCTACATAGCACACCTTTTCGACACGTTCAAGTGGCAGTGATTCTCCTCATCAAGAGTTCAAAAGTTCTTCCCGGCCAAGCTCATCCGTTCACACCTTCCCTTCGTAACTGACGTGACTCCCTTTGCCTCACAAATTCAGCCTCCTTCGGCGTCCAGTCTTCGGTCGACGGTGCCCTTCACTCATCCAACTCCTCCGTCCATTTGGCTCCAAGGAAAATCCAACGCCTCGACTTCAAACCAACACAAATCTCTTCGAACTTTTCAAAGACCACCGCAACTCTGCTAGCCCGCTCGGTTGAGTACAAATAACTAACAGCTAGTCGTCTAAAACCCACCTGAGCCCTTCCATTGTCCAACTGCTTCTCCCACTGACTTGCAAGCTAACGAAAATCTCCGCACCAATGGGACCACACAGGATTCGAATGCCTGACACCATCAGGTCGATCTCCACTACAAAGCCCTCCAACCAAAGTGACCCACGCGTCAGCAACTTGAGGCAACCCAACGACCTCCCCCTCTCACAAACTGAGGGAAATGTCAAGTAAGAAAGCGGACTACATTGGCTGGGTCCCATCGTTGCAGCCAGTACAGTAGTCAATCCCCCTTAAGTACTCAGAACGAAAAAGAAGCAAGCCAACCACGAGGAAGCAAGCCAACCGGTGAAGAAGGCAAGAAACCAAACTTCGAGGTTCATCACCTGTTCTGAACAAAGTACGAAGTTTTTTACAACTTTTTGGGGAACAGCCTGCTTGCATGCCAGGGCTCACGTCAAGGCGGTGCCCGCCACCAATTTTGACGAGGCCAACTGATAATGCTAAAATTATCAGGTTAAGTTGTTTTGGCAATAAAGAAAGAACATTTTGCCGAGTCCCAGTCAGGCCGGCTAAAAATGGTTTCTTTTTGCCTAAAATATACTTAACCTAATTCCCGCCCTACCTCCCCTCTCGAGTCACCGCCTGACACATTGAGAGGAAAATAAATGCCGAAAGCGTTCACGCTCTCGCTATTATAAGGGAGGACTGCACCGCACAGGCGCAGTGGGACATGCAAGCAGGCGGCTGCACAGCCGAAGAAACCTCCAGGGGAACATCACATTCGAGGAATGTAATGCTAAAATTATCAGGTAAAGTATGTTTTAAGCAAAAAGAAACCATTTTTAGCCGGCCTGACTGGGGGCCGGCAAAGTGTTCTTTCTTTTTTTGGAATCCAGCCTGAAATTTATCTTGTACCCCCACCTACCACCCCCCAAATAAATATGGAGAAGGCCTGTAATGAAAAAAAAGTCGACAAAAAAAAATTGTCATCAAATAACAAAACCATAATTGCGCACAGACAAGCCTTGGTGCGGTCTATAGATAGCCACAAGGCACACCGACTCCGCTAAAATGTACGCTACAATCAAGCTGCTCGCGAGCCATGCCCAGTTTACAAATCGCGTACGGAGTAAAATACTTACCTTCAGTAATTATGCTAAAATCACTATTTTACGCTTTCGCTGCTCATTTAAAAAAAAATAAAAATTCCGATTTTTATGTTTCCCTTTAAACTTCTCTCCACTCCTGCCTGACGCGCTGCCTCTCCTTTCCAAGGACAGCGCCATCTAGTATGATCCCATCATCACTCTTTTGAACTCTCCGGTTCAGTGAATGCGGGGAGGTGGGTTGGGTTCTTACTGAAGGTAAGTATTTTAGGCTAGTAAAAACTATTTTTACCTGTTAATCGTTTCTTACTACCTGCAAATACTTACCTTCAGTAATTATGCTGAATTTGTCATTCAGGTGGTGGGGTTATTCCCCTCTGAACCCAGGAGATACATATTCAGAGCTAAATAGCCAATATCAGACTCAAGGAAGTTACTCACCTACAAACGAGGGGCACCTCCTCAGAACGTCTGTCCTGCTACCACTTGACTCTTAATGGTGGCTTTCCCATTCGACCCACTAGTGTCACGAAGGTAATGTCTAATGAATGTGTGCTGGTGGTTTCACGAGCATGCGGATACAACCTTGTTCAGAGGTGTTCCGCAGCCGTATATCCAGGACGCCGCTAGTGCCCTCAACTCAGCCGGCAGGTCCACCTGATTTGGGTCGTTCTCGTAGGCTCTCCTAACTATGGCACAAACTCACTTCCCCCTTTTCTACGGCGTTACTCCCTAACGCAACTCTTCCTCCCGATCTTTGCTCACATTCAGGGACAAAGGCGTCGGGGGTTCCAGTCCATCTCCTTATGAAGCACTGGGAGTGTTTTGGTATGGTTTTATCTAATAAAACCGCAGGGCTGTAACAGGGCATTGCAAGCTCTCTTCATCCTTGGGATGTCCAAGTTTCCCTAGTGCCTTTATTGACACCGGTGTGGGTTTCACGCCCAGTCTATAGTCTAAACGCCCGAAATTGTGTAGGAGACGTCATTGAAACTTCGGGCCCATTGATTGCAAACCGGATATGCCCGTCTTCGTGTCAGAATTGCTAACTCACTCTAGTGTGCTGATATGGCTAAGGTCACTAAAACACCTTTAGGTTCCATCTAGGTTCCACTTAGGGAAGAGTCTCACCTTGTTTGGCCCTTCATGAATGCTGTCACCAGTCTCGTGGACACAGAATTGTTTACTGTCGAGTCGCCTCCTATGCAAGTCAATACCTAATTAATAGTCGACCGCTATCCCTTTATGGCACTCGGGGACAGGACTCTGGTAAAAAGAGTCATGTAAAGAACGATGCTAATCTAACGATACTAGGTTTGCCAGGGTCACGGTCGTTCGTTCCGCCTCATTCAATCTATTTCCGTGATCTGGTTTCAAGTTTATCTGCGTAGACTTCCGCAAGCAGTATAAGAGCCTAATGACTACGTCTTCCTTGAACCCTCGCTTCTTCAAAGTATCCCTGTGAAGGTGTGATAGGGAGTGGAATCGTGTCCTCTCGTCGAAGTTCCATGATCCCTGTGAGCCAAGGAGCTGTCGGCCACCATGATGCAAAAGGATGACCTGTCCCTTTGAACTCCGTAACATGTTAACTACCTTCTGAAGGATTTTGAATGGTGGGAATAGGTATGCACTCATCTCTTCCCAGCTGATCGACAGAGCATCCATCGCCCAAGCCTTCTCGTCTGGGAATGGTGATGTGAAACAGGGTAGTTGTGCGCGAAAGGTGTCGCCAACAAAATCATTTGTGGTATCCCCAACGACGAAACAGGCTTCACAGATCTCCGGATCCAACATCCATTCGTGGCTGGGATTTGGCATCCCTGGACAATTCATCCGCCCCCACATTAAGGTTCCCTGCAATGTGGCGGGAAACCAGAATGCTTACGAACTGCCGCCCCGTTTCAAAAGCTTCGAGTTACTGCCACGAGGGACCTGTTGTGCGTTCCTCCACCTTTCTGTACATAGCCTACCGGCGTGGCGTTGCCGTTCATGACTCCTATGGTATGGTCCCAAATTTTTCTCTCCATGTCTGGATGGCCAAGTGACCCGCTCTCCACTCCAGTATGTTGATGTGAAGGTCCTTTCCTCCACATACCAAACGTCCAAGTTCTGTCCCCAGGGTTCGTACCAGTGCTTACAAACCTTACAAGTCCTTATTTTTCATTTCACCATTTGTAAGGCCTTACAAGTCTTTGAAAAATTGAAAATGCAGCACTTAGTCCTTGCAAGTCCTTCTTTTAATTTCCATACCAGTTGAATAAAGACTCTGCTGGCATTTTTTGTTTAAATTATCATTTCAAATTTATTTTCTTAAAATCTGATGGATGCTGAGCCTCTAACTTCTTCACAGCTGCATTCATAAAGTGGTTAGCAGTTTCATTCAGAAATCATGGAAACCGTTACATGGCAGTATGAAAAGTTAATGTTACATATACAGTACCTACCAAGCTCTCGTTTTAATAAGAAATTTTGTTCAGGTTAGCTTGCCCTAGTTTTTTATGGCAGTGACTACAGTCAGCACGAGACATTAATTTGGCATTACTGTAAGGACGTTTTGCCCAGCAAAGATTGCCAAAGTGTTTGGCATTCAGAGTATAAAGTGGGTATTACGTATATGTACTGAATTTTGTGCTGCTGTAATTATTAGGCATGTTTGGGTGGGTAAGCTTGCCATAGTCTGATTCAACGCACCCTCTTTTTTTTGTCTGCGTATTGTTTAGTATCGCTTGTGTTTTTCTTTCCTTAGAGAAACTGGGAACAATGCTAAGAGCAAACTTCTGTGGTCACCGTTTCGGGACTCTTGTGTCGTTATCTGGGAATAACTTGAAATTGGAGACAATTTTCAATATAACCCAACCGAAAATAACTATGCAAAATTAGACCTACAACGGTGTCGTTTACTAGTTGCTTCTTGAAAAACGAAATTTTATACAAATGGGGAGCAGAACGTATCATCGGTGCCCAGTGTGCACTTGGTACTTAAAAGTCCTTACAAGTCCTTGAAAAAAGTCCTTACAGGTCCTTGAAATACATTCAGCCGAAATAGTACGAACCCTGTCTCCCCTCGCAAGTTCTGCAGATACTACGAAACCGGGCGAGGTTAGGCATTTTTCTCCTTGTCAACATAGGATACATTTTTATCATATAAGACATGCAACGAGACGAGGGTCATTACCTCTCGACGTTGCGCATAGACGGGGCACTCTTGGCTCTTACTTCCTAGTTGCTAGACACAATACGACATTGGTCATGGCGCAAGCTTCCCTGTCTCTTTAAATTCTTTATCCCATATGTCGCTATGTCCGTGCATCACACTATTTGTTTAAGAACCTGTAACGGGGTTGGGAGAGATGAGCCATTTCGTCTCCATGTCCCAATTCCCTAACACAAGGCATGCTTCAAGTTTGCCGCACTCACAGCCGAAGCCATGGCGCCAGAAGGAGAGCGGGACAATTTTGTTAGGTAATTCCATTCGGAAATTCCTAGGACCTTTTACATGCCACAAACGAGCCGTTTCGTCTCCATGTCCCAATTCCCTAACACAAGGCATGCTGCAAGTTTGCCGCACTCCCAGCCGAAGCCACGGCGCCAGAAGGCGAGAGGGACAATTTAGTTAGCTAATTCCAATCGGAAATTCTTAGGACCTTTTACATGCCACAAACGACATGAGCACGAGACATCACAGGTTTTTCTCTTCCCGCAAATGCCAGGGGTGGCTGAGGTCAGGATCGAACCCAGGGCCTCTTGCCCATGAATCGGTTGTGCTAACCA
This sequence comes from Lithobius niger, assembly GCA_023313725.1. Lineage (NCBI taxonomy): Eukaryota > Metazoa > Arthropoda > Chilopoda > Lithobiomorpha > Lithobiidae > Lithobius > Lithobius niger. The sequence goes on along the minus strand of JAHWFP010198809.1, from coordinate 75,902 downwards.
CAAGTCTACCTTGCCCCATAACAGAAGTCATGCGGCAAGACAAGAGGTTCTGTATCCTTGTCTCTTGCCTCCCATTCTGCCCATGCTGCTTCATCCTGTGGCAGTACAGATAGGTGAGCCGTAAAGTTCTATCCATGTCTCCGTGTCCCCTTGTTGCTGAACACACATCTTGGACACGCTACACTCCTTTTCTTCTCTTTTCCATGTTCTCCTTGTCACCAGACAAGCGTGAGACTGGTGGAGACATACAAGTAAACAGGCGTGTCACCATGGTTCCGACATCGATTCACTTCCCGATCCTTTTATCCTGTTCACAGGTGCAGTCTGGATGTGTGATGCGTATGACTTGCCTTTGTCGCTCACACCAACCAGGGGTGTGTTAGCTGGACCCCTGTGGTCGTCTCAGTTACCCGCTTAGCTTAGCAAGGGTACTCCTAAATGATATGTCCCCATGCCACTAGCAATGTGATGAGAAGACATGTTGGGATCCATGTCTCGCTGTCGTTAGATACGCGACTGGATAGGTAGAGGTAAGACGGCCTGTCTTCATGCCTCTTTTCCCAGTCCTCCCAATGGCGCTAGACATGTGACGAGACTGGAAGATACGAGGCGTTTTTACTCCTTGTCCCCGACCTGCAACGAGACTAGGAGACAGCTCTCCACGTCTCCCGTATCACCATCACCCCTCATTGTTGTTAATCCTGCAATGAGACTGGGTGAGGTGAGTCATTTTGACTCCTTGGTTCAAATTGTTCCTTTGTCTCAAGTGTCGTTAGACATGCGACGAGACTAGGAGAGACTCAGTTTTCATGTCATCCCAGACACTCCTCGTGCCTGCCTGACGTCCCTCTGAGTACTGGTCAACTCTCCCACGACGGAACTTAGGTAACAACACAAACCATAAAACGTGATGCTGAATATACCTGGTAGAGTCTTACAAACGTGCAGTTCGTAATTTCTAACTCAGTTTCCCTCAGAACTTCCCCCAAGTCCTGAAGGTATTCCAACCAGTGATCCACCGCCGTCCGTAAGTCTTGATTCGGGTGTCCTCTACCAAGAAACGGAGCCCCGAGTAAACGTAGTAGGCGATCCGCTCTTTCATGAAAGTGGCCTGTTCAAGTGCCTGCCCTAACCTTGTAACAGGCCTTCTGCCTAACAGAATCCGAGCCCAAAGGAGCATTCTTCCCCTCGAATTACTGGCATCCCACTATTTCTAACTCTTACTGCCTTTCACAATGTTGGCAAGCGACTACATTCTAGCGTTCGTGCCTTTTCTGCACCTCTGATTCTTTCCACTGTCCTTACACCTACCGGAATTCACGCTCAAAGGGACATTGCTCCTCTCAAAATACCGCCATCCCGCTTGAAGAGTGACACATACCAGATACATACCAGATAAGGTAAGAGTAGCCGTGGCGTTTCTCTGTCTTAGGCTACCTTCATGAATGCCAATCTAGTAGCCTCCACTTGGTAAGTAGATCTTATACGCTCAGATCACAGTTCACGCCACATACTGAATCTCCTACAGCTGGTCGCCGATTTTGCGAATAGGGCTAAATCCAAGTCACCAACTGTTACGGATCTGCCACCGGCTATTGAGAATGGAGAGGGTTACTTAGCTACGTGTACACGACTCAGCTAAATTCATCCTGTAAACAGTCCCAATGTTTTGTACCATAAGCCTCTGCACAAGCCACTAAACGCTGAACACACACAGAGCATGGCCCCAAGTGTTCCATGTTGCCAAGATAAACACGGCAACCTGTACTGGCGGCACGACACAGACACTTTTTGTGGAACCCGGCGACATGGCGCGACTCGAGGGTGCTTGCTGCGGAACCCGTCGACATGCCCCATACCATACATCCTGGCGACATAGACGCATTCCTATGTGCCCTGTTGCCGGATCTCGTTCTCCTTCCCAAGACCTATACCTTTTCTTGGTGATTTACGACTGGGAAGAGATAGCTACGTACTAGTGATCTCGTTCCTATGACCTACTCCTTTTCTCGGAGATTTATGACAGGGACGATATAGCTTTTTTTTGGAGGTCTCATACACGCAACCAACACCTGTGGTGATTTACGGAGGGGGAGAGAAAGCTCTATTCACTAGTGTTCTCTTTCCAATGACCTACTCCTTTTCTCGGAGATTTACGGCAGGGAAGAGATAGCTTTTCTTTTACATCTAGGAAATGTACATTAAACGCTCTTCAGCTGGCGACAAGCTACTTAATATTTGGCGACATTTTTTGTTTCATACTGTATTTCCTTTGCTGGCGACAACGTCGTGAATGGCTACGTGGCATGTTTCACGCTGACAGCAGACTGACGAACTGTTAACCTTTGGATTAATAACTACACTTAGAATATCCCTAATCTCAAGGAGGGCTTAAGAACTTTAACGTTTAATAGACCAAATTTAAGAATTAGGCTTAACCAACCGGTGACAGTGTGACGGGATGCCGACGCGTCAACCTGCCTTTCACAAACGTAAGAGTGAAGTACAAACAATTCCCTACAAGGAAATTAAGCCATTTAACAACGAAGCCCAAACAGAATTTATTTAATAAAGCTTTAATATTAAATATGTGTCTAATGACAACGGCATGTGTCTAATGACAACGCACGTAACATGGCCGTTTCTCGTTCCCTGCACCCACACCGTTACTGGGTGATTTACGACCGGGAATAGATAGCATTTTTCCAGTGCGCTCATCCGTGTTAGGCCTAACCGTAGCCGCATGTAAAAAAGGCCCGAACTAGCCCCGGAAATCCCCCGTCGGTCAGTATTCTTTGTTCATCCCGACCGCGACAGCTATGATGACCACCGCACACGTTGCATGGCCGTAAAGGTCATCGGTACAAGGTAGAAACAGTACTTACCAAAGTATCGTACGTAAATGCTGACCTCCCATTTCACCTGGGTGAATTATCCAAAACGGATTCCGGATGCAAATCCATGGAAGGTCACCAAAACCAACGGTACTCACGCGATCTACATCTTTTGTCCAGCACAACTACATAGGGATTCCATGAAGTTTCCTTGCAGTCCCTGACGTAAGAATTCCCAAATCATGGCCTAAGCGATCGCCAACATGATCGCTGGCCATTGCACGTTCCAAATTAAAAACTCAACACAAAAGAAAAAATGCAGCGAAGCGACGCACGTCCATCCACAATGGAGTGCTCAAAAAAGTGATGATGGGATCAGACTAAATGGCGCTGTCCTTGGAAAGGAGAGGCAGCGCACCAGGCGGGAGTGGAGAGAAGTTTAAAGGGAAACATAAAAATCAGGATTTTTATTTTAAAAATGAGCAGCGAAAGAGTAAAATAGTGATTTTAGCATAATTACTGAAAGTAAGTATTTGCAGGTAGTAAGAAACTGTTTTCCTGGGAACTGCAGCCCAGCAGAGTACTGGCATTGTTCACCAGGGAGGATGATCATATCCGCTTTGCGAAGTACTGGTCAAGCTTCACTCTTAATTTCCACCTTCCGTGCAAAGAACTTAAGGCCAGTTGACACCTCTGTGTCCAATAATTATCAGCTGTCAGCCTGGTGTTGGAACGGCTGAGCGGGGAGAGGTTACGGTGCCAATCCATGCCTTACCTGGGAGCTACAAAAAAAAAAAACCCTCACCTGCGCCCCAGTCTTTAGGGAAAGGCGCTCCTCAGATGCCTTTTTTTCTCAACTAGAAAAAGACTTGCTCCCACGGCTATGCCGATCCCCCAGCGAAACTGGCAACATGGATTTGCGAGGTGATCAAAAGAACCTCTGATATCGCCCTAGATTATATGAACCATTCCTGCCTGAGTGCGAGCTCACTAACTCAACGAGTATTGGCATTTTTCTGGGCTTTGCCTCGGGATGCCTTAGACAAAATCATGGCACATGGCAACACACCTTCATCAGCCACTGGGGCTGGTGGAGGCGCGAACGTGAAGGAACAAGTTACGGCTGGCAGTGATGTAGGCAAAAAGTGGCCTAACTGCCAAAGAATTGGACTGAAGTTTGTATTAGGTGGGCAACTATGTAATGTTATGAGATTCGGGTGTCATCTGTGCAAGTAGCTCTGGGTTTGGTTCTACCCACGTCCTGTTTGACAAAGTCATCAAATAACAAAAGGGAAGTATTTTTGGATGCAAGTGAAAACAGAATTTAAAGGTAAAATTAGTTTTTTACTATCCTAAAGTACGTACTGTTAGGTAAACCCACCCACTGTACCCGGTCTTGCAGTACCGCTCTACTAGATTGTGGGGCAGGTGGCAAAGCCTGCTGGGATTTGAGCAGGGATTTGAGCGTTACGGAGGCATAACGCTTAAGGATTGGGCACAGAACATTAAATAAGCAATTTAATTCAATAACTAAAGTTAAGAATGTTAGTCAAGTTTTCCGGGTCACTAAGAGGAAAAAAACGTTTTTCCCTTAATTGTCTTCTGAGAAATACAGAAAATAAGTACAGAAATAGAAGGATTACAGAAAGAAAAAAAAAACGATGGAGGACACAGGCATGCAACAATTTGCTCTCAGCAAAAAATCCTAAAATGAGGCCCTCTCCCTCTACCGTTGTTGAGTTTTTGTGCAATTACTGTTGTTACACAACATTCTGAAGTTGTTTTGATGGCATGTTTTAAGTTTTACTTTCCAATAAAAGTAAAACCTAAAATTCTGGAATGATTTACTTAATAAAAGACATTCGTTCATCCGCCCATCATTCTACCGTAAATTCTTGTACTAATCGGTAAACCTATATTCACAGTTTAAATTATTTAAAAGTTAAATTTTGTGCAATGATAAGTTCTTTTGTCTTTCAGTGGTCTTATGGCGTTGTATTGTGGGAACTCATGACTCGCGGAGTCTGTCCTTACCCCGATGTCGACAATTGGGACGTTGTCTGTTATTTAACAAGTGGCCGACGAATGCCTCAGACATCTTTTTGTCCCGATATGCTGTAAGTAGGAGAAAGACTTCCAAAATCGATATTACAGAAAACTGCACTAAATTGACGAGGCAACTGAAATGTTAATTAGCTTTGTTTTGATTTCAGCTATCAAATTATGTTAAGATGCTGGCAAGAAGATGCTCACTTGCGCCCTTCATTTGCAGAATTAGTTGAGGAAGTGAGACGTGTCATTAGAAAGATGGAGGTGACAAGCAGGCAGCGGAAAGTGGATCTGAACATTACTTATGTCAATCACCCGCTGTTAGGGTCAGGAGAATCCGCTGCATTGGCTAGTAGTGGAGAAGAAGTATGAGTGACACTTAGTTGGTGATAGTGTTACCAATGATTATGATATTAGTGTACAAATACCACATATGTACAATGATGAACATGAACTACTTGCATTGTGAACTATGGTGTGCAACACTCAGTACAAATATTGAGGACTATTTACACAAGCAGGTTTGGTGCAGTCTTTTAATCTGCTGTGCTGTACATAATCATGGCAAATTGGTTAATTAAATTGCAGGTATGTCTCTACTTATTCCAGATTACAATTGTACTTTTTAGCTACAACATACTAACTTCCACTTCTATGCAGGTTGTTCCAAGAAATGTGCTCGTCTACACCCTAGAAAGTTTCCAGTCATCTCTGCTTGTTTTGCCATTGGCACCCACCTCGCTAAGCATGTGCACTCAAACGACGTTTGTTCTAGACCGTCATCTTGGTGAGCCTCGTTTTGAAGTCTCTTCCTCCAACAATTGCATCGTGTCTGTCTTTTGGGTGTTATTGGTTCCGATTTTATGTCACAGGACTGATTGGTATGCCTAATCATGCCGATTGTTCGCATCGCTCTGATCACAACAGTAGGCCTTTGTTGATTGTTAGCAGCAAAATCTCCGGTATACAACTTCTTGCACCGACAGACCATGTTGGTAGGCGAAATGAAAACATCTCATTCCGTGGTTGCCATTTCAGGACAAATTGAAGCTTTGGTGCGAAATGGCAACTCAGTGCAAAATGTTTCGGTGCCTTTTCTCCATTGGGGTAATGCCCATTTAATGTCAGCACGTGACCTTTCTTCCACAAAGTATACAAGAATATATCTGGAAACTTGTCTCCAGATCTTTCCACAACTTGTCCTACTTCAGGGAGGAGGTAAAGATATTTACCCTTTTCTTATTGCTGAAAGGTTTGGAAACAATGCCAGGGTGCAAAAGAAATAATTGCCATCGCATCCCACCAGGAAACACCCCTTACGTCATCATAGCTCCAAAGGGCAGTCCTTTCGGCGCTATCACGAGGTTAGGTCACAACGTACTAAGGGGGTACCCTGTAGGAAAGGATTCAACAGGAGTGGAGGTGCAGGACAGAATCAGTCATGTGACACGACGCCTGTCAAACGAACTAACCACATCAACAGAGACTGGAGATCTCCACCCACTCCAACATGGCCAGAGAAGCCATGATGGGGAAAGATACCAACTTGTAGACTGCAGTGTTTTCACATGCAATACGGTCCCTCCTTAGTCCCACTCGCCCAGTATGCGGCCGACTCGGGGCTCACATTGCGGCCTGGATTCTTTTGTCCTGGTGACAATTCGAGTGCCTTCTTCCAGAGTTTCTCTCCAAGCCGGTGTTGATGAAGTTTCCTACCAATTCAGCACGGAGACCAGATCCCTTAGTGGAAGAAGTTTCTCTCCTCAAAGAGAAAAAGGAAAGGGTGGTTCAAAAAGTGTAAGGTCCTCTTTCCACGGACTTCTACAGCCTAGTTTCGTAGTGCCAAAGTCCAGTGGCAATCTCCGTGTGTTCAATTTAAAAGCCCTAAACCGTGATTAGTAAGGATGTACCGGTGCCGGCACCAGAACCGGATTACAAATTTCGGGCCGATTTCTTGGCTGGCACCTGATCATCCAATGTCTTTTCCGTCTGAAGCACTTTAATGCTGCTCGAAAACAACGTTTTATTTTTCCTGCAATCCAACAGTGCTGCGTGGCATTTAATAGTTTAATTTAAAACTTAAATTGTTTAAAATAAAGATTTAATACTCTTACTGTGTCAGGATTGCGATGAAACGAAGTGCAAACGCGTTTCAAAACTTTCTAACCAAGAAACAAACACGATGACTTCCAGTTTGATTAGAGCGCACACCCATTTCCGGTTTATATTAACGAACGCAAATGTTGCGTAATGGCAACGGACATTTTACGAAAATTATAATTTATTTATATATTTTAATAAATATTATTTACTAAATTTAAAGAAACTCAATTCAAATTATACGTCGTTATGATTTCCGTTGCCATACCCTGCTTTCGAAGACCACAATTCAAACTAGACCGATCTGAAGGCAGGGCGGCACGCACTTGACATCACCCATCTGGAGTTGTTGTACCACACTGTCTCCAGATGAATGAGCGCAACGCTACGCGTTTGTTATCCCAAACTGGAAATGAATTGTCGCTCTAACAAAACCAAGGTCCACGCGTTTGTTGACGAAAAATTGTAACGCATTGTCTCATTGTTTAAAATTTTAAAAAATTCAATGTTGTGAGTTTCAAGTTTTTAGGCCTACTTCAACTTTTGCGTTTTAGAAGTTGATTTTATTTTTTTACCAATAGGATATACAGTTAAACCTCGTTATAACAATACCTTTTACAACAATAAACCTGTTATAAAGTTTTTGAGGCTCGTCAAGCAACAATGCATGCAAAACTGATTGTTTATAACGATAAACCTGATATAACATTCAGTTTCCAAACTCCCATGGACTATCGTTATAAAGAGGTTTCACTGTAATGTCATTCAGTGTTTTGAGTTTCAAGTAGGGTTACTTCAACTTTCGCTGGCCTAGTGTTTATGAGTTTGGATTTTTCTTTTTTTTTCAGTAAGACAAACATTTTTTTGTTCTTAAAAAAATTCAGATTTTTGGATTGTCACGTTTGAAGTAGGCTTACTTCAACTTTTGTTGTTAGTGTTTACGAGTTTGGATTTTTATTTTTTTTGCCAGAACTTTTTTCATCATTCATTCTTATTCTTAAAAAGCTAAAGTTAGCACCGGTACCGGCACCTGACATTTCCGTGGTACCAGAATTGGTACCAGTACCGGTGAAGAAAAACTGGTATTGGTACAGCCTTAGTCATTTGTCTGTTCAACACTCCAAGATGGAAATGCTGCCAACAGTTCGAAATTCCATACAGCAGGGGAAATTAACTGCGAGTTTGGCTTCAGGATACATATTTCCACATTCTACGCACCCCCGCGGGTGTTTCACTTGATTTGCTTCGTCCTGGTTGCTGCAGTCTACAACTTCTAAAAACTATTAGCAACTCCGAATTTTCATTCGAATTTTAAATCCAGTCGGCATTCTGGCTGCTCAGAGATTTGTGCGAAAGAAGACTTAGAAAAGCTGGATCAAGGCATTCATCTCCTAGGCAACCTCAGTTTTAAAGCCAAGAGAAAAACAAGCCAAACAGCGAAAATCGTACACTAGAAATGAATTGGCAACCCAGTTATGTATATTTAAACGTCGGTTTTGGCCTGAACCGCCCAAAATACACATTTACCCCAATGCAGTCGTTTACCTTCCTAGGGACTCTTCGACTTCCTGCAGGCTTGGTGTTTCCCACTCGGGACTAGTGTCAGAGTAGCAGTGCGGCAGTCTTTATCTTCTACTTCATCAGCAGAATTTCACAGTCTGAGCGTTGAACAAATTGAGTAGGGTTACTGGACACTACGGCATCAACAGTTCTTTGGGGGAAACGGGGAGTGCGCCTACTGCAATCGTTTGGCAGGGACAACTGGTGCATGGTGATGGGTCCTACAACGACGTGTTGTTGATTTCACGGCCCTTTCTGTTTCCTTTCCTTTAATGATCTCGTCCGGTGAATCTGTCCTGCGGAGTCCCTCTCCACAAACCTGACATCTTCCCTTATACGGAGGGGCTGGAGAGCCCCTTGGATTTGACAACAATCTGACTAGAAGCTGCTTTAATTTTTCTGCTCAGCATCAGGGAGAATGTGTTCGTCCTGACGCTGCACATTCCTGGGCGCTTGAACGTGATAGCAGACAATCCCTCCCTTTCTGGTTAGGGCTAAAAATGTTTTTACGAAGACATACGAACTTCCATTGACCCGCCCTTCCTCCTCTCTGTTCTGGTCAAAGACAGCCACTTGGCCAGTCTGCCACAAACAAATTGTTGGAGTGTCCATGCGCAAGTGCCAGGGGCGCAACAAGCGAAAATGTCCGGAAACTGTAAAGGTATAGAACAGAACCCATTTGTTGGAACAAACTGCATAAAAACGGAGGTTCGTTGGTAAAAACAAATATTTGCTTTGACCAGAAAGGCAAATTTGTTTTTGGTTTAGTGATTTTTAACAAACAGGAAAATAGAATTCAGCTGCCAGAAGTAAATCTGTGTTCCTTTCGGTCCCACATCATTCACTTTTGTCAGCAGTTTGCTCCACTTTTTGAACCCTTTAACCCTTCGATGTGGAGGCGAACGTAACTCCACATTCGGTTAACCGTTTATCCAGGAAATCACGTTTTAACGGACATTTTAGTTAAAATGTTTCAAAGTTATTGCACTAAATACAAGGGTCACAGCGTTCCTACTTTTTCTAGATCTTTGTTTAATTAAATAGTCTTTAGTTAAAATATTTGCGGAAAACTTCACATTCCACAGCAGATGACATCCTTTACGCACCTCTCAAAATATCGAAAAGCTGTCCTGCTAAAAATACTAGTTACATCACACGCGCTTCGTTAAAATCAGCGTCGGACAGTACAGTGTGACGTAACTGGTATTTTTATTTTTATTTCTTTGAATTTTAGAGAGCAGCTCAGTTTATGTAACAGCTGTGGCTGCGAGACCAAAGCCAAAAAATGTAGCAATATTTTGTTTGTACAGAATTACTATGCCAACCCTTGATACAATACAAGCACTGTTTGCCTAGGATTGCATTCCGCTAGACTCCTGTGTCGGACAGCTGCAGCTGTATTTCTAACATACTAGTGCCAACCCTCCCCAAATCCGACCAAAGTTAAGAGTAAACTTGGGCGAGCAAGTCAAATATGGTATTTATTGCAATTAACAAAATTTAAAAAGTCTAGATTCATGCTCTGGAACGTAGCAGACGACATTACTTACGTACGGAGGAAAATACGCAAAATTCCAGACAGGCAAGAACGATATAACATTTCTTGGCAAATTTTCGATAGTCTATTTGCTGTTGATGAAGAAACCTAGCAGACTATCATCTTCAGGCACGTAATAAAACTCCAAACACTACCACCTATTTACAGCCCATTATAATTCGAAATTGGCGTTAACTTGGCCTCCGATATTTACAAGGTATATACAATGAAGGTGTGCGATGCTCACGTACTGCCTCCGTTATTTTGAAGGCCGTGATTCCACTTTTTTTTTAAACGGCCTCTGAAATCGACATCTAGTAGAACTGGATTGAAGGGTTAGACGGTCCCTGGATATTCATCAGCACGGCCTTCTCTCGGACGTGGTGTTGAATAGCCAGGGATTCGAGGCCTCTCAGGTGTGAGTCTCTGCTCGAGTTTGAAATGAGCAACGTTTCAGTTCCTTCCCAATGGATGCAGTGTGAGGTGTCCATCTGGTGTACAGCGATGCCGTTTGTATCTTTCTGGTTTCTGGTATCACTCATATGTTGTTTTACTCGTGCCCTTACGCGTCTCACCAATATAGACGGCATCGCAGTCAGCTCGTGTTCACTATTTTTTGCAGTCTTTCCTCATCCTCCTCGTATTTCTTCTTTCTACCACCTTCCTCTTTATGCAATGCTTTTGGCAGGAGCAATTCTTTGAGGCCTTCTCCTTTTTTCACATAGGAGTCAAAGCCGTTACCTCTGAGTATCTTCTGGATCTTGTCTGTTACTCCCTGAAGGTAGGTAAGACAAGGTACACAAGATGGAACCTCACACCGCATCCATTGGGAAGGAACTGAAACTTTGCTCATTTCAAACTCGAGCGGCCTTGAATCTCTGGCTACTCAACACCACGTCCGAGAGATGGCCGTGCTGATGAATATCCAGGGACCGTCTAACCCTTCAATCCAGTTCCTACTAGATGCTGATTTCAGAGGCGGTCTGAGAAAAAAGTGGAATCACGGCCTTCAAAATAACGGAGGCAGTACGTGAGCGTTGCACACCTTCATTGTATATACCTTGTAAATATCGGAGGCCAAGTTAACACCAATTTCGAATTATAATGGACTGTAAATAGGTGGTAGTGTTTGAAGTTTTATTTCGTGCCTGAAGATGATAGTCGGCTAGGTTTCTCCATCAACAGCATATAGACTATTGAAAATTCGCCAAGAATTGTTATATCGTTCTTGCCTGTCTGGAATATTGCGTATTTTCCTCCGTACGTAATTAACAAAATTTTGAAAACTTTTTCAAACCTTTTAAAGGTTCAAAATTGCTGAAATTGGGTTTGTTTTAGAGGGCTCCGAAGGACTTAAAACAACCTCCTTATATCTCTTCGGTGACTTCTCGGACCCCATTCTTAAGTTACAATCCCCCCCCCCAAAAAAAATTAAACTTCCTGGATTTGTGCCACTGCTTGGGAATGTGCTTTACGTTTCCCATTCGTGAGCCTTTATATGAAGCTAGTGTCGGTCACACTAAAGTCTTTCTCTAATAATTTGCTAAAAATAAACATAAGACACATGGGGGAGGGGTATTGAGGCTTAATGGCCCACTGGTACATTGGAGTAACAAAGTTACTTCAAACTACACTATGAACAAGCTAACAACCACTTCAGGGTGTCCCAATAACAGGGTGTCCCAAAATTATTTGAAAAGAAAATTTAATAAATCATTGGGTACATATAGAAACAAGCTGTTTTCACCACTTTGTGGATATTACTTACGATCACATTAACAAACATGGGGTGCTTCAGTCATGGTAGAATCCAAAATGTCGTCCCCCATAGAAAAAGTACAGTGCGTTATGTTGTTAGCCGAATCAAAGTCGATCATAACTGGTCCAAGACTTAGTTGAACAATTTGTATTCCCACAACGAAAAACAGGCAACCAAGTTATTTTTCAATTAGGTGTTGCTCTGCCCATTCCGAAATAGGGCCATCCCTCCCAATCCAATGATCAAGAAATGCTCCGTCTAGTGACTCTGAAACCTGTAGTCCCCAGTACAGCAGAACACCATTTTGTTGAAAAATAACTGTTGGTTTCCTGCTTTCTAAGAAGGGTTAAAAAAGAAAGTAGTCTTCATTAGGGATGGAAGAATTAAAAACAACTTAAAAACATAAATTGCTGCATTTTTTTTTTATTCGACAATTCTGAATCAAAGATTGCATACTACCAAATTAAAACAAAATAACTTGGTGGACTACAGGTTTTAGAAGCACTAGACGAAGCATTTCTTGATCATTGGATTGGGAGGGATGGGCTATTTCGGAAGTTGAATAAGCTCCTGTTATCACTAAAATTAATAATTTAACATGCATTGGTTTTAGAAAAACAATTCATCAAATGAAAATCAGTTTAACCTATATTCAGTTCTAAAGTGCAGGTACTGTAAAATAAACTAATTTTCATGTAACTAACTAAACAAAAAGAAAGGCACTACACTATTCTTACAGATTTACAGTAAAACTGGTCCCGGGGTCACAATTTGAGAGCAGATATGCCAGTACAGATATAATTTAAAAATTTGCCGTGCACAAGAGGTTGTTGTTTACAAGTATAAATTTTACAAAATTTAGAATAATAATTGTTCCTGTACCACTGAATCATAATTCCAAGGCGAGATAGTGATAAAGCTACCCAAATGATGTGTAAATAAATTTTGTACAAAATGTGTACATAATGGATGCCATAAGTGCCATAAGATTTTAAATTCTATGTCAATTGTTGTTTGCAAAAGTAGTGTTCAGGTAATCTATGTATTAAATTTGGTCACAAAATAGATTCTATAGTATTTTTATCATTCGTTCTCTACCACACATTTTTCTTTTTATTTCACTGCTTCTATATATAGACTTTTAAAGTATAAAAATATACAGTATTTCAATCACTGATATACTTTACAATAATTCTGGAGTTACTACATATTTTATTACGGCTGCATTCGAAGAGCTCCATCTAACCTAATCACTTCACCATTCATTAGAGGATTTTCAATAATAAACTGGGCGAGGTGAGCATACTCGTCAGGATCACCTAACCGACTTGGAAATGGAATTGTCTCAGCCAAATGTTTGCGAACTTCTTCAGGCAAGCCACGCAAAAGTGGGGTATCGAAGAGACCTGTACAATAAACAAGGGTGGTTAAGAGCAATTCAGCAATCCAAAACTGAACAAAACTTCATCAGGTGGAATGTTTTACAACTACTTTGTGCTTGTAAGAATGCACTTTCTCTTCTTACATATTAATTCAACAACCACCCACAACAAATATTGTGGAAGCATTCTTTTACGGTCCCATTGATTTTGTGTTCTCTTGGCTTGGTTCAACCTTGCTAAAGCTACTATTTTCAACCTTGTGTTAGGCTGATGCCGAGGAATTAAAACCTGGCTACTGACTAGGTTATTATCAGTTACGTACAATGTAACTGGCATCCTTTAATCACTGCCATCCGCATCACCCATTAAATGATGTTAAAAAAATAATTGTGATAAAATTAGATAAGGCCGCGGAAAAAAAAATTGTGCTGGTGACCCAAATCCCACCTGGTCAAAAATTTTATTGGACTTTTCAGACTGTCATTGCGTTGTGTCTTGAGCATTTTTTTAGCAAAATACTAGAAAATACTAAGGTGTTTATCTAACTTGTGGGTCTTAAACTGCTCCATATTTGCAAAGTACTTTGTTTTTATTGCAATTGTTAGCTTTTTTAAAATAGGAAAAATATTGCTTTGGAAAAAAATTGCCAAAAGAAGGACTTTTGAATTTTGAAATAAAAATAAAAAGCTTCGTCACCGTGTGTAAATTCAGAAAAAGCTTGAGAAACAAAGAATTTTTGTTTACGGCATGTAAGATCTTTATAGATAAAAATGTCAACTCACTCAACTGTTTTTGATGAACGTC